>VDFB02000008.1:102416109-102630474 GCA_007258455.2 Sequoia sempervirens | reverse complement strand
GGGAGAGGGTGGAAGAGAGTGGGAGAGGTTGGGAGATACTGGGAGAGTGGGTGAGAGGGTGGGAGAGAGGGTGTGAGAGAGTGGGAGAGAGTATATACAAAGAGAGAAGAGAAATGTATAAAAAAAACCAACTTTATGATAACGTGAGCATGTTTTTAAGAAGTAGAGACAACCATTCTAGGAAGAGATAATGTGCTCGCGTTATAACGCGAGCGCGTTATATCTTGCACTAAAAATGGTAAAAAACATAATATACCCATGATGTCGGCCCACATTATGCATATTCTCCTAGTTTTGTGTGTTCTCTGAAAAAAAAAGTAGCTTTTTGATGATTGAGTGAAGTGTCCATGCATGATTTTTGGATTCCACCACCTTTATCATGATCTTTCCACCACCTTTGCATGAAATAGCAGAGTTTTCACATTGAAAGGCATATAATATCAATTCAATTTTGAATTCTAGGGATAATTGATATACAATTGAAGTTTGGAGGGGAACAAGCTTTTGAAAAAGTCAAATTGTTGAGTTTGAGGAAAGAAGAACCAAGGGCTACATAATTGGGTAGAACTCCTCCATTTGAAACTCTGATTTTTTAGGTATGTGAAGTCTTTGTACATTTTTTTTCATTCTATTATGGCTTGCTTTCATTTTTGTTGTTTTTCATATTCCATGTTGATCATTGTTTGTTTGTCATGTTACAACCTTAGGTTGTCAATGGACATTTTAAATTACACAATTCTATACACTTTCCAATTACATTTTTAAACCACATCTCTTTGAGGCATTTTGTTATTTAACAATTGACTTACTTTGTGTATGCTTCCAAAGCTTTCATTGAGGTATTTTGTCAAACAATTATACAAACTAGTTGATTTCCTTGTCTATGCTACCAAATTTTCCATACATGTCTCTAAAAAATTGGAATATACTCCTAATGCAGTAGGGGGA
Organism: Sequoia sempervirens; assembly: GCA_007258455.2. Classification (NCBI taxonomy): domain Eukaryota; kingdom Viridiplantae; phylum Streptophyta; class Pinopsida; order Cupressales; family Cupressaceae; genus Sequoia; species Sequoia sempervirens. Next base: position 102,629,526 of record VDFB02000008.1, on the reverse strand, counting down.
GGCCTACAACACACAAACACACAACTCCAATCTACAAACACAATTTTCAATTTACATTTCATATTCACACTGTTCCTTGTAACATATCAAAGTCACTCAATCAGGTATAATTCCACTCACACAACCTTTCAACTCACAACACAACACACATTAGGGACCCATTACAGAGCCTTTCAACATATCCAACAATCACCAATGCTTGTTTTGTACCAAACTGCACAAATCAGGTTTTCTACGCTTTAAAGGGCCCAAATTAGCCCACTTTTACAAAGGGACCACCTTCAAAACTTGTCCAAATCTCTTGAAACCTTGGGGCAGCACTTTATATCTATCAAAACTTCAAATTACGTAAGATTGCAAATATTCAATCATTTACCACCCAAATCAAAAAACCCTTTCCCTAGGCTTAGAAACCCTAGGTTTTATTGAAAGTAGCACTTGCTAAACACTCCAAAACTTGACAACTATTCAAACAAGTCTAAAATACCCTACTCATTCTCAATCTAACATAAAATAATGTTGCACAACTCAAAAACTCAATTTCACTCACCAAAACCTTATTTTTCTTAAGGAAATCTCAACATTTCCTCATTTGGTTTGACACCCAATCCAAGGATCATCCTCCATTCAAGTTTCTCATGGCCTTTGATAATTTTTCCCTCCTAAAACAAACCACTTCAACTTCCAAAACTAACATTTGAAAGAGGTGACCATTGGTCTCCTTCTTTAATACACTTTTACAACCCTGGTGCAGGAGCACCAACACCTCATCCTCCTTATTTGATCATTTGATCATAATTAGGAGGTTAATAGGTAGGTGGATGAGTCTTTGAGCATGTTTTGTTTTTAATAAGGTCAATCAAGACCACTAAGCATTTCTTAGGTTGAGTTTTTGAGTTTAGGTGTTAAAATGTGAAAAATGGTGATCTTGCACTAAAGTATCTTTGTAGCCTTTGAAGGCAAGTTTTTGAATTTACATGTAAAGTGTGCAATATTAGTGTTTTTTGGATGTAATAAGGCTCATTTCAAGCCATTTGTGTTGTTTTAGTGATTTATAGGTGTTAGGGGTGCAAACTTACAATATGAGTAATATTGTTGTTATATCATGTGTAAATGATGTAAACTTGGCCTTCAACGGTCATTAAGGGTTTGAAATTTAGTTGCAAGGTAGTTGGTTGGTGGGATGTGAAGAAGAAGCCTTTAAATGGCATGTAGACATGGAATGTAAGTTTAATTTGGAATTTTTGAGAAGAAAATACATTGAAATCTCAAGTTTAGCAATAATTTTCTGTGTTTTCATGTTTTTTCCTAACCTGTAACTCATGTAAGGGACCCTATGATGTTTGATTTAAGTGTAAGATGCATGATTTGAGTGCTAGGAAAGAAATAGGAGTAATAAACCTGCTGCTCCAGTGAGTTTTGTGAACAAAAATGCATGTGAATTAGGGCTTAGGCCTAGGGTTTGGAAGAATCTCTATGGGAGGTGATGATGTTTTGAACTTTTAGGCATGTGTAGGGTTAATTTCTTTTGTTCAAGTTGGTTTTAAAGTCAGGGAGGTTGTGGAAGTAGCATATTCAATAAAACCTCTTGAATAGTGCATAAAACAAGGGTTTTCAAGTTTGGCATGAATTTTCTTGTACCAGAGGAATCTAGGTGTGGTTTTGGAGGTTTGGGTACCTAAGAAATTCTTCCCAAAGGTTTCAAGGTCTTTTGATAAGTTTGAGGGCATGTTGCTTTGCAAATTAGGCCTAATTAGCCTAATTAGGTCAGCCTAAAAGGGGTTCTTTTTGGGATTTGGTCCAAAGGACTTGTACATGAAATTGAGATATGTGTAATAGCTCTGAAATGGGTGTCTAAAACCATCAATATTTTTTCTAGTGTTTTGGATAATATTTGAGTTATTGGGAAAAAACTAAGTTTCCACTACTACTAGGGTTCAAGGGGTGAAAGTGTGAAATCTAACTTCTCATGATTGTCAAGCTTTGAGGGTTGTTTGGTTTGTTCAAATAGGTCATATTAATCTTGTTAGATTCCTCTTAAATTCTTGTTGTCAAATTGGTTGTGACTAAGCCTCCCAGGTCTACATCAAACCCTTCACTATTTGTTAATTTCACAACTTAGCACTTTTTGCACATTTTGAAAATTCTACTACCTATTTAAACTATTTTGGTTTTCATCTCTATTTCTAAATTACCTCATCAGTAAAGCTGCCTCATCACCTATGTTTTCTATTTATGAAGCCTTGAATGACATATATATTTCATTTATTTTAATGTATACATTTTTGAGGAACTAATATTTGTCTAATTACCATGCTACAGGTAAACTTATCCACAATGTCGAAGAAAAGAACAAGGAAGAAACTAACAAAGGAAGAGTATGAAACCTTCAAATCAAAAGAGAGAGAACAGGTGGAGACATATCGTGAAAAGAATAAATTGGAAATGATTGATGAAAACAAGCCAATTGAAGAGGAACCTCAACCATCAAAAAGAGAAAAGAAATTGGTAGCACAAAGGGAATGAATGTGAAAGAGTCATGCTAGGATAGATGCAGATACCGTAGTTGGAGACACACCCTCTACTGCAAGTGAATACGAAGGGACACCATTAAGCACAAGTGAATATGGAGGGACACCATCTATCGCAAGTGAATATGATTGGACACCATCAATCAAATCTCAAGTTGAGAGTACATCATCACTTGGATTTGACGAAGAAGGTATGCCATCATCCCCATGTGAAGATCAAGGTATGTCTTCTACTCCACCCTCAATCAAAGGTATGCAATCTAGCCCACCTCAATTAAATATTGATGAAATTGCTAATGTTGAGATGTATGTACCTAGGAGAACACCACCTAGAATTTTATGTAGAAAGCCAAAGTTTTTGATTAATATTGATGAGGATATTTTGAAGCCATTATAAAAGAGCATGTGAAGCTTTGCGAGGGAATCTCAAGTTACTCATTTGAAGTTAACCTCTAAATGAGAACCTATGATGTAGACATTATAAGAGAATCTTGAATGTATGAGTGGCATTGTAAAATATCTGTGAGAACAGAGTACCTAAGGCATTGTAATGAGATTTACTTGTAATGACATTTACTAAAATATTGAAATTTGGTGCAGGGGCACCAAGGTTATTGAGCAAATTTGGTTCATGGAAGTCTTTTAAGTTAGTTCTTTGTTTTGATTTTTTTCAATTAAATAAGGTCTTAACTCATCTACAATTGATTTATAATGTAATAAGTCATGTTAGTTACAAAAACAACAGATAGGCATGATTGAAAAGATGTAGAATAATTTGTAAAGGCTATTTAAAGCCTCTTGAAGGCTATTTAAGTCATTATTTGAATTTGTAGCCTTTTGAAGGAAAATCTTTGAATATGGTTGTAAATGTGCAAGAATGAGGTCTAAGAGTTTGATATACCATTTAGAGAGCTTGGTTTTCATGGAGTTCCTTTCAAAGCCTCTGCTTTTATTGTTCCTACAGTAAACTATTTGATAAAGTTGGTGGAATTACCTTTCTTAGTAATCACTATTAGTGACATTGAGATTGTTAACCTTCAGAGAGTAGGACTTGGGAAAAAGGAATTTTATATGGCTATTGTTTTCAAATACTTCAAGTGAGATGTACTCTGTATTTACGCCATTTCTCAATCTTCACTTGATGGCATCAAGGAATGGTTGAACTCCATGGTTATAAAGTATTATGAAAGCATAATGAAATTTTACTAGACGCCAATTTTGAAGACTATTACTGATGATCCAAATAAATTTATTGAAGATGTTGGTTGGTAATTTTTTAATATGGAAGCTAGTGATTCTAATTCTAATAATTCGGAAGACTCAAATCAAGGATATGAACCCTCTAATGTAGAAGAGGAATCAGAATCAAATTTCATGTAGCCACCATCAAGAGTGTTACAAGCCAACAAGATGGAGGGAATTCTTATATAAGGATAATTTTCAATGTTGCAGGTACCAGCTTTAATACCAACTACAATGGCAACATTGAAATTTCCTAGCAGTATTTATGTTGATGAAATTTCCTTTAGATGCAAGGATTCAAATCACATCAACCATGTGGTACAAATGATTAAATCCCAGAGATGATCTATAGCAATGAAAGAGTTTGAAAAGGTAGAGAGAGCTACACTGGTGACATAGGAGAAACTTCAGCTTTCAAAAACAAAGTCAATTAGGTTGGCAGATGTGTGGATCAGGCCAACATTTGATGGAAGAGGAAGAAAGATGACTAGAACTTTGGAGGCCCACCATACTAGATTTTGGTATTCAACCATGAGATTAGAAGAGAGATCTGATATCATGTATCAAAGCATTAACCATGCATTCTTCCAGCCAGTGGAGAAGGAGATGATTACTTTGCTTCATTTTCATTTGCATAACCATATCAAGGCATGGGAACCAAGAAGACCAAGGATATCTAGTTTTATGTGGAGGTAATGGATGTGGTCCAAACTTTAGGAGGGGAAAGAAGGTCAATGTATGATCTTGATGAAATTGAGGAAGAACAACGAGAGAGGGACAGGAAAAATAAAATCAATACAAAGTTTCAAGGATTTTTCAAGCGAGTAAGAGAGCTATGGGAGTAGCCTCATCTAAAATATTTTAAACTAGAGTTTGATATGCCATTTAGAGAGCTTGGTTTTCATGGAGTTCCTTTCAAGCCTTTGCTTTTATTGTTCCTATGGTAAACTATTTGGTAGAGTTGGTGGAATTACCTTTCTTAGTAATTGCTATTAGTGAGATTGAGATTGTTAACCTTGAGAGAGTAGGACTTGGGCAAAAGGAATTTGATATGGCTATTGCTTTCAAAGACTTCAAGTGCGATGTACTCTGCATTGACTCCATTTCTCACTATTCACTTCATGGCATCAAGGAATGGCTGAACTCCATGGTTATAGTGTATTATGAAAGCAGAATGAACTTGTACTACTGGCCAATTTTGAAGACTATTACTAATGATCCAAATAAATTTATTGAAGATGTTGGTTGGGAATTTTTGAATATGGAAGCTAGTGATTCTAATTCTGATAATTTAGAAGAGTTAGATCAAGGATATGAACCCTCTAATGTAGAAGAGGAATCAAAATCACTCTTCATGTTTCATGTATCAGCTTTAATACCAACTACAATGGCAACATTGAAATTCCCTAGCAGTATTTATGTAAAGGAAATTTCCTTTAGATGCAAGGATTCAAAGCACATCAACCATGTGGTACAGATGATTAAATCCCAGAGATGATTTCTAGCAATGAAAGAGTCTGAAAAGGCAGACAGAGCTACATTGGTGACTCGTGAGAAACTTCATCTTTTAAAAACAAATCCAATTAGGCTGGAAAATGTGTGGATCAGGCCAACATTTGGTGGAAGAGGAAGACAAATGACTGGAACTCTAGAGGCCCACCATACTGGATTTCGATATTCAACCATGAGAGAAAAAGAGAGAGTTGATATCATGTATCAAAAAATTAATCATGCATTCTTCTAGCTAGCGGAGAAGGAGATGATTACTTTGCTTCATTTTCATTTGCATAACCATATCAAGGCGTGGGAACCAAGAAGACCAAGGATGTCATGTTTTATATGGAGGTAATGGATGTGGTCCAAACTTTAGGAGGGGGAAGAAGGTCAATGTATTATCCTGATGAAATTGAGGAAGAACAACAAGAGAGGGGCAGGAAAAATAAAATCAATACAGAGTTTCAAGGATTTGTTAAGCGAGTAAGAGAGTTATGGGAGCAACCTCATCTAAAAGATTTTGAACTAGAGTCTGACATACCATTTAGAGAGCTTGGTTTTCATGGAGTTCATTTTAAAGCCTCTGCTTTTATTTTTCCTATGTAAACATGTATAATAACCTTCAATTCCCCGAAGGAGAGGTTGTTGGTTGATTTGTAACCCATTTTTTAATCAATAAGAACGTTATTTTCCAGAAATTTACTAGTTTTTCTAACTTTTCTTGTTGTTGTATGGCCTGTACAAACACTAAGGTGATCTAAAACCTATTGCATGTTGTATATTGATGAATTAGCTTTCATTTTCACCTATTTAGATGTTTTAACTCTTTGTATAGTGAAAGTTATCTTGTTTTTACTATTGCTACCTACTTTCACAGTGTTCTTGGATTAAAGGGTTTCATGATGTAATTCGACCCATTCCATTTTTTGTCCCTACTATAACTTGTGGAATGGGTCCTCTAACTTGTAAAATACATGCCTAACCTATTTAGAATGTTGTGGAGTCAAGGTTGGGTGTTTGGGATGATGTTCTAGAGCTATAGTAGGGTATTTTCATGATGAAAATGAGGGTTTCAAGTAGTGTTTTGACAAAATGTGGGAAGGACTGTCCATGTAATGTATTATTCACCATGTGAAAGGTCTGGTAAGTGTATTTGGTGCTTTTTTTGGGTATGGAAGGTACGGGAGATAGGAGTTTCATTAAAACCCCAAGTATTTTGCTTGAAATAGAGGGTTTGGTGTATTAGGGGTCTAGAGGTCTTGGACCTAGAAAAAAATAATGGAATTGGAGGTTTTGACACATAACATACTACTGTTTGAGGAGTTTGAGTGAAGATCTAGTATTTAAAAGGTCGTCTCTTTGTAAATAGGGCTAATTAAGTAGCCTTTATGCAAGGTGGTCTATTGGATCTTAATGATGGTACAAAGAAACATGGTATGATCTCTTGGGAATTTGTCTTAGGGTCTATGTTAAATCTTGATTGATGTTTGGTTGGCCATTGGATGACCTTCTCTAAAAGATAAGCCTATTTGATGAGATTTGGAGACTATAAGTTAGGCAAGGGTTTATTGAAAACCCATACTCGAAACCTTCCCACAGCCAACCAAAGCCTAAAACACCTTCAAAAAGGTCTGCACAAGCTTAAAAGTTCAAGAGATATCACTGCCCCCAAAGATTTCTTCAAACCCTAGCAGTAAACCACCATTTTCCACTCAAAAATGCACCATTTGACATCTAGGACATCACCTAAAAACCCTCTATTTTCCTCCCTTGAGCACAAAAATTTGCACACATGTTTCATAACCATAACTAATCCTTTCCATCGAGTTATAGAAGCATACAGTGGGTGAAAGGCTTAATATGACATTTTAATGCACTCAAAACCCTTAAAATAGGGTATACAAAATGACCCTCAATAATTGGCTTCTAAAATGCACAAAATCACTTGAAATCCAACCAAACCAAAACTAAAATGGATTTAATTCTACTACCCACCAAATTCCATCGAAAAGATAGCACAATCACCCTATACGAAACCATACAGTTCAATGAAACATCAAATCCCAAAGTGCAAAAGGGTAGCAAACTTTGACGGGGTATTACTCGAATACCATGGTTCTTATGAAATCTTCATCTAAACCAATGGGATCGTGTTGGGGCTATCTACAATAACCTCTCTCAATTTGTGTTATCTCGGAGTGGTTCTCTCGTGGTTTCTAGTTTTCAATTGATGGAAAAAGTGCCAAATGCAAGCAATGGAAAGTTGCAAAGTGGTGCAACTTTCATTCTACAACTCATGTGATCGAATAGGTATGTTTACACTAGGCATGGTCCTCTTTTATACCCAAACACGCAGAATCACTTCTGGCTATGTTCAACCAGATCAATCCCTTAAGGGTTCAAAGTGCAAAATGGCTGCAAACTTTAGCATGTTGCTACTTAGATACCGTGATGCTTAGAAACTTCTTGTTTGATCCTATGGAATCGTGTTGGGCCCCTCTACAATAACCTCTCTTTATTTTTGTTATCTCGAAGTGGTTTTCTTGTGGTGTCTAGTTTTTAGTTGATAGAAAAAGTGTCAAATGGAAGAAGTGGAAAGTTGTAAAGTGGTGCAACTTTCATTTTGTAACTCGTGTGACCAAACGAACTGTTCCAACGCCTCCGAATAGGTATTTTTACACTAGGAATGGTCCTCTTTCACACCCAAACATGCAAAATCACTCTAAGCTATGTTCAACCGGATCGATTCCTTAAGGGTCCAAAGTGCAAAATGGTTGCAAACTTCAGCATGTTGTTACTCAGATACCGTGACACTTAAAAACTTCTTGTCTAATCCTATGGGATCGCATTGGGCCCCTCTACAATAACCTCTCCCATTTTTTATTATCTCAAAGTTATTTTCCCGTGCTGTCCAATTTTCAGTTGATGGAAAAAGTGTCAAATGCAAGTAGTGGAAAGTTGCAAAGTGGTGCAACTTTTGTTCTGCAACTCGTGTGACCAAACGAACTGTTCCAACGCATCTAAATAGGTATATTTACACTAAGCATGGTCCTCTTTTTCACCCAAACACGTGAAATCGCTTTGAGCTATGTTCAATCGGATCTATCCCTTAAGGGTCCAAAGTGCAAAATGGTTGCAAAATTCAACATGTTGTTACTCGGATACCGTGATGCTTAGAAAATTCTCGTCTCATCCTATGGGATCACATTGGGCCCCTATAAAATAACCTCTCTTATTTTTTGTTATCTCAGAGTGGTTTTCCTGTGGTGTCCAGTTTTCAGTTGATAGAAAAAGTGTCAAATGGAAGTAGTGGAAAGTTGCAAAGTGGTGCAACTTTCATTCTGCAACTTGTGTGACCAAAAAAACTATTCCAATGCATCCAAATAGTTATTTTTACGCTAGGCATGGTCCTCTTTTGCACCCAAACACACAGAATCACTCTGAGCTACATTTAACCAGATCGATCCCTTAAGGGTCCAAAGTGCAAAATGGTTGCAAACTTTAGCATGTTGTTACTCGGATGTCATGATTCTTAGAAACTTCTCGTCTGATCCTATGGGATCGTGTTGGGCCCATCTACAATAACCTCTCTCAATTTTTGCTATCTTGGAGTGGTTTTCCTGTGGTGTCTAGTTTTTAGTTGATGGAAAAAGTGTCAAATGCAAGTAGTGGAAAGTTGGAAATTGGTGCAACTTTCATTCTGCAACTCGTGTGACCAAACGAATTGTTCCAACGCATCTAAATAGGTATTTTTATTCTAGGAATGGTCCTCTTTCGCACCCAAACATGCAGAATTGCTCTGAGCTACGTTCAACCAAATCGATCCCTTAAGGGTCCAAAGTGCAAAATGGTTGCAAACTTCAGCATGTTGTTACTCAGATACCATGATGCTTAGACACTTCTCGTCTGATCCTATGGGATTGCGCTGGACCCCTCTATAATAAACTCTCTCTATTTTTTTTATCTCAGAGTGGTTTTCTCATGGTGTCTAGTTTTCAGTTGATGGAAAAAGTGTCAAATGCAAGGAGTGGAAAATTGCAAACTGGTGCAACTTTCATTCTGTAACTCGTGTGACCAAATAGACTATTCCAACGCGTCTGAATAGGTATTTTTATGCTAGGAATGGTCCTCTTTTGCACCCAAATACATGGAATCACTCCAAGCTACGTTCAACCGGATCAATCCCTTAAGGGTTTGAGTGTAATATGTTGAAATAGGCCATTCCACCTATTGTTCAGGTTGTGTCTCGATGATATGGGCTTGATGTAAGTAGGATAGGGAGTAGGAATAAGAAAATAGCATTGTTAAAGGCATTGGAAGAGATTGTTAACGCTGCCCCTGTTCAAAATTCAAAATTGAGGCCCCTTAAAAGCAAGGCTAGAAGAGGTGAAAAGAAGAAATTGCTTGAAAATAACTTAGAATAGGTTGGAAATAGGGTGAGGTTGTGGATTTTGATGTGTTCAAAAGGTTTTCAAGGATAGGGGAGGTCAAAATTATGTTATGGCATGATGCCCTAGTTGGGAAAACAAGGGTTTTGAATGAAAAAGAGATGTTTGAGGGAGTAAAAGTGGGTAAACTCAAGAGGCAGCATAATTTGGTGGTCAATTAAGTTTTTGCAAGTAGAATGAAGAGTTTTGGAATAGGTTTTGAGGTTCAGGTTCGGGTTCGGGGGTTTGGTTCACTAGTTAGGCCAAATTTTTTTGGAGGGGGGTTCAGTTCGTTTTGGGTTAGTTGGTACAAAAATCATGTAAAAGCAAAATATAAATATATATGCAACCTAGAAGCATGCATTAGGATTAGAATATCACATAACATCATATAAACAACAAAACCACCGTAAACTTGAATGTCATTTAAAACATGCATGATAAATATTCATCGTTGAAACTTGAATTGTGGTAGCTTGATATACAAAGTCTATTGATGCTAGTGTTCAATTTGTATGATTTTGAAAAAAGAAGCCAACTGAGTAGAGTTATCAGCGTTCTTCATAAATCATAAGAATTTTTTTAGTACACTAGCCATTTTGATGTCTTTTTGTAGTCTCAAACATTATTTTGTATCACTGTTACATTGGTCTTGAGAGTGGTTGCTTAATATAGCTCCACAATACAAAATCCGGTTTACCTATGCAGTGTAACAATGGCATAGGCAGATTTTTCTTTCAAAGAACCAAAGGGTGAGTGCACAATTGAAGTGTATAAGCACATATCTTTTTGTAATATCAAGGATACTTTTTGAAACTTCCATGCATTGCTAATCTAAAAGGAAAAGTCTTATGTATCCTTTGCTTAATTGAGTTGTTCCAATCAAAGGATTAAATATATTGAATCTTTTTATCAATCATTTCATAGAATACCAATTGAAAACGTGTTTTTTGCTTTTACATAGAGTTGTTTACCATCAATCAATTAATTTATTCAAGACAAACCATGAAGGACAACAATGATCAATGTTATTGCTAACCAATTAATAAGTATACACGTGAATAAGTCAAGCATGTACATGTGAATAAGGGAAGCACAAGTAGTCACAAACACATATGCCTTGAAGTATACACATGAATACATAGTTTACACAACTTAATACAAAGTATATGAACAAATATAAGGTATATGCATGAAAATGTGTAAGTCGCAAAGTATACATTGGAACACACGTAAGTCACAAAGTATACATGTACGTTGTAAAGTATACACTTGAATACACGTAACTCATATCTATTGAACCATCAATTTATAACATGCAAATAAGGACATCATCGATAAAAAAAGATTTGTATTAATCAAATAGCCATGTACGCATACATCAATAGATGTCAATATAAGTATAAAATATAGGTACAAAATAGCCATATAAGCTTACGAGAATGCCATATAGGCATACAATGTCAAATATATCCAATAAAAAATATGTACAAAACTACCATGTAGGTATACAACAAAGGGCTCTGGAATCAAAAGTCATTGCTCTCTAGGCTCTCAAAATAAACTCTTTCCCTTTGTTGGTCAATCGGATGGTGATAGGTTTGTCACTCATTTCTACTGCACTTGAGGAGTGCTCCTACTACTCCTCCTACTACTGTTAAGTTCTTGGTGAAGTTTTAACTATTACAATAAGAAGTAAAGACATTAATATATAGAAATTACATTATAAAAAATGATATATTTAAAAAAATAATCACTTACAACCATCTCACGATCACTCTCCACGAGGGAAATATTCGCACGTCGATGTTGAGGCATGATCAAGCCCTGTATAAACCATCCAAATAGAAATTAGACTATGAATCAATAATTTGGCTTGATTTTTCCCTCGAACTAACATCTATAACAACAAATGTAAATTGAAATTTAGTAATTTTCCTCATACCTCCCTTGTCAGAGCCATCAAGGATTGTATAGTGGATGAAACACCGATATCCATTTCCCTCGTAACATTTGGAGGTGTTTCCACAACCAACATCTGAAAATAAAACAACAAATTATTTAATCACAAAAAAGTTACAATAGCGATCCACGTCATGACTTATAGTGTATGAGATCTAATGAACAAAATTTTGAGTACTTATTAAACTATATATTTTTTATTATCATGCTTACTATTTTCCCTATCTATATCTTATTTGAAAGAACGTTTTTTTAGGCTTTTACCCATTACAACAAGCTGCTAAATTGTTTGATTAAATGCTTTCGTAGACATGTACGATAATTGTGGTGGCATAGAGAAGGCAGTGAACTGTTTGAAAAAATGCCTCAAAAGAAATGGGGTCTCGTGGTAATGGAATGCCATTACAAGCAAATGCACGTCATGGCATTCCATCACCATAAGAACGCATTTCTTTCAGGAATTTTTTAAAAAAGTTCATTGCCTTCTCTATGGTATTATTGCTTACTATTATGCTTTGATAGATATTTTTCCAAGCATCCATAGTTTGTTGGAAATCACCTATTTTAGGCTTTTAGCCATCGCAGCAAGGAAGCACGAGTAGTTTGATAAAATGCTTTGGTGCACATGTATGAAAAATGTGGTATCATAGAAAAGGTGGTGAGCATTTTGAAGAAATTCCTTGAAGAAATGTGGTCTCATGGTGATGGAATGGAATTCCATCACCATGAGACCGCATTTCTTTGAGGCATTTTTTTAAACTACTAACTATCTTTTCTATGCTATTGCTTGCTATTATGGTTTCATAGATTTTTTTCAAGCACCCATAGTTTGTCGTGCAGGTTCACCTTTGCAAGCACATGCCTCCATGTGAAGAAATTGCATCATTGATTATGTTGACTTTCTAAACAACTATATTGTAGTTGAAATTTTGTCATCTATCAATATCTAGTTATTAGTTATGGAATGTGAAGTAATGCTTTGAGTTTGAATTATGTGCAATGCAACGTAACCAACGATATGAATATAAACTACACAAATCTATTAAGTACAATTCATTAGTTAAACTCTTTATTCTATTACCTGCATGAAGGTTTGAGTAAATCCACTGGCACTGGGAGGTGTTCCCTCGAAACCTCCAATATTACCCTATTCAACATCCAAAATCACATATTAAAATACCATTCGTGAGACAATGCTATTAACATGTAATAAATTTATAATTGTTTACTAGTTACATACCCCGTTGATAGGTGTACTGCAAAAATAAGTAGGTGGAGGGCCAGTGTATCCAGTCTCAACACTGTGACCCTACAATTTTATTAAAATCATAAAACTAAATTAGTTAATCTTCCATTTCAAAATTGAAATTTAATAAATTAAATTCAATGAACATGCTAACTTTTACCTAAGTATCAATGCCATACACATCATGCAAAATGTCAGCCACCCTCTCCATCTCCATAGCTGCATACGGATCTTCTGCAGCAGCCTCCTGAGTGTCGGTGGGTTCATATGAACAAGTTGCCCCGCAAGATTGACACACATGGGTTCGAAGGCCACCACTCAAAGACTCCCCTGGATGGCGCTATAGAATAGGGCTAGTATGATGGATGACACTCTGGGTCAAAGTGTTGATCGCCTACAATTTCTCTACATCAGCACTCTCCTTCACGATGGAAAGCATAAAAACGTGTTCACGAGGCGGCCTAGTGAGAGCTTGTCTCCCTTTCCGCGTAGGATCCGGTTGTGCACCGGGCCTATCCTGAGCCGACCCCCCACCTCTCCCCTGGAAGTCCCTCATATCAAAATAATTTGGGATTTTGTTCAATATGAACTCAATGTATAGTTTCCTAAGAAAATACTAGGGGACTTCACAGCACGATCGATCATTAAAGACCATGTACCACCTATCATAAAAACGGTTCCTAATCTCTTGGTGGTGGCACCAATGAGTAGGAAACCTCTTCGCATTGAGGGTAAGATTTTTATTTGTGCATGGGTCAATGAACAAGGAGCACAAATCACCTTTTTTTAATTTTGAAATCCTTTACTTGTTTATATGATAGTTTATTTGCATAATATGCCCTAGCCGTCTGCCTCCTATCTTGCCATCTAGTTATTTGTTTGCTAATTGAATCTACATTTTTTAACATATCTTTCAATGAATTTGTGAGGGTCATTCTTTCTATGGTTGAACCATTTGGATCACTCAACCTACTAATAAAATCCTCAATTTTTTTGTTGTTGTTCTCAATCTCACTCATTAAATTTTGTTGAGTGCTAGGAGGGTGTTGAGGGATTGGTGGAGGAGGTTGTTGTTGAGGTTGATTTTCTTGTTGAGGATTTTGTTCTTGAGGATTTGGTTCCTCTTCCTATTGAGGATTTTGTGGGTTTGCGGGTTCATTTACATCTCCTACAAAATAAAAAAATTATATATCAAATATAACTTAAAACTAACAAAATCAACCTAAAACTAAGAAATTCAAAAAAAACAACAAACAATACTTACCTCTCCCACCTCTTCATTGTTGTGGTGCCATCCTTGCAAAGAAATAGCAATTCTTTTTGAATATTTGTGCCCAATACCTCCTCCTAGAATGCGAGCATGAAAGTTGGGGGTTTTGGCTGCGGGCAGAGGAAGAAAACAGTCAAAGTGAAAATGAAGACTTTCACTTTTCTTTTTGCTTTTAACATGCTATAACGTGAGTGCATTATAACGCGCTCGCGCTATGAGTTTTCAAACTTTTTTTAGAAAGTGGCCATGAAATTTCTACCCAACTTCATGCACCCGCCCTCATAATTCACCTAAATGACCCCTTTTATCACTTACCAAGTCTTATTTAAAAGTGTTGTAAAATGTTGTAACCCACTTTCACGCTTTTTTAGACTTGTCATCACTAATTCAACCCTTTCTCATGTTTAAATGACTCATTAATACACTTTTCGGCCCCCCTTAAGTGTGTTTTTGAGGATATTCCCATTGGACAACATTTAATGCCCTGTAATTCCCGACACCCACTTAATTTGCTTAAGTGGGACTAAGTCGCCAATAGGGGTGACTTAGTCCTTTTTGGCACAAAACTCAAAATTATTTCAATTTTCTGGTGGCATTTTGTCCTCTAACCCTTGAGGTTAGCCTATGATGTGTTATTTTTGGGAAATTTAGTAAGATCAAGATTAATAAGGGTTTTTCCCCTAATTTTTCATCTCCTACAATCTCCTAATCTCTTGCACTCATTAAGCATTCAATCTTACAATTATTCAAACACTCTAAGCACAATCAAGTCATCCATTGGAGCACTTCATTGCATATCTTCATATTTCCACATCAAGGGTTTGGTAAGTTTATGACATTGCATGTTTTTTATTTATCATTCTCTTTCCATTTCATTTCATTATCGAGGGTTTGATTACCAAAGTGGGATTTGACCAAGGCAAATCCCTATACTCTAACCCTTAACCATTTTTCCCTCTTTACATGTGTGTTTGCAGACTTTGTAGGAAAATTTGTCAAAGAAATAGGTATTTAAAAGTGGTAAAGAAGTCATCAAAGCTATTCAAGTTAACATAACCCTAATTCAAGCTCAAAGACCCTTTTTATCATGTTTTATGTAGAATCAAGATCAGACACCTGTCAAAAAAGCAACTGTAGACCTGAAGCTACAGAATCTTGTCCTAACATTCCTGAAAGCTGAAAGTGGACTAAGTCACCACTAGTGGAAGATTAGTCCCACTACCATGCCTGAAAAGTGGTTTCTGCATTTCTAGATACCCATTTGGCAGATTCTTATTCTGGCAAGTTTTTCCCAAAACTTGGACTAAGTCGCCCAACCTGGCGTAAGTGTCCCAATCAACATTTTCAATCAATTTTTTAGGATTCTAGAATCTCTCCACATCAAATTTTAGATTCCTGGTGCACCTCTCCAATTCCATTTAGTTATTTCATCATTTACTTGCATTTTTAAGTGTTTTTGCATATCACAGTGTGTTTTCTATCATTTTGCATTTCTTAGGTTTTGCATCATTAAATCATTTTATTTTCAGATCATTTCATTAATACATCATATTTAGATATATTATATCTCATTTACATTAATCTTGAGTGTAAAAATTTGCATTTTGGACCCCTTCCCTTTCTCCTTTTAGGTGAAAAACCCTAGAAGGAGCTAAAGCAGTTGGGCAATCCAAAATCATTGTCCACATTTTGGTGAACCTGACTTTTGAACATATTCTTTTCTAAATTCAAAGTGCATCCTAGGTTTCATTTACATTACATTAAATATTTCATTGATTAAATTGCATCCTAGGGTTTTCAAAATTGCATTAGTGAAAAGCTCAAATAGCTTGCATTTTTGCATCATTTTTGCATTGAAAATCACAAAAAAATTGCATTTTCATACTGTAGTTGCATCTATGCATTTGAAAGACATAAAATTGCATTCAAAATTTTTGAAAAATCTTTAAAAACATCACTCAGACTAAATCGCCACAATGGGTGACTTAGTCTTCTTGCACATTTTACACTATAATTTTTGGTAATTTCTAGGTATTCTCTGCATTTTTGTTTTCTATTACTGCATTTTTTCATACTTTCTAGATTTGTTGTTTTTTGCATTTAATTTCCTTTCATCATGGCTTTTTTCTTTAATAAGTTTTGGAATTCATTAAAATCCTTAGTGGACATGTCAAATTGTGCCTTTGGTTGTGATCCTAATGACCTTGAGCTTCCTCATGCTCCTTCAACTCCTCATGAATGTCCTCCTCGTGATGTTGACATCATTGGAGAATATTATGATAGCATGAATAAGTTCTTAAATGAATTCCTTGACAACCTTGAAAAAAATGCAGCCTTTTACCCCACCATGAAGTCACCAAATCTTCCTACTGTCTCACCCCCTAATATGTTTGGTAATCTCCATCCTAAAACAAACAAAGGACCTAATTTCCCTCCATCAGGTGGACCTAGTTCCTCTAAACAAGCAACTTCTCAACCATTTTATGACCACAAAGTTACAAACACACCAATCAACCTTAAAGAAACATATGGCAAGGGTTTTACTATCTGAAGCAAACAAGGATGTGACACAACAACCAAACATGGCATTCACCAACTTTTAGAACAAAGACCAACCAATGAAAACATAATAGGGATAGGATATCAAGATCCTCCTCATAACGACAAGCCTCCTTTTGAATATTGGAGACTTCGATATGACAGCATGGTGATCTTTTATTCCCCTCCTGACTTGAATGTCCTCCTTCTACATGAACAACCCTTACATGATTCCAATGATAAGGATGCTAGGATCCCCATGGGTCTTCTTCCTCCTTCCATCCATGAAAAATGAGAATCTAGTAAATGAAAACGACCTTACAAATTGAAAAACTCAAGTTTCCTCTCTATCCACCACCTGAATGTGAAAGGAAACTCCAAATTCTTTTAAATAGAGGTCTCATTCTATTACCACCTATTAATAAGTTTGTAATCCATCCTAAAGATTCTAATGTACCTTATTGTAAATATCATCGTGTTCTTGGCCACTAAACTGATGAATTTCAAACATTGAAGGACATACTGAGCAAGTATCACTTCACTGATACCAACTGTTATCCTATCATCCCATAAGTACCCTATTACCACCTGTCTCATGCAATAGTTGTAGAATTTTCCATTCTCACTATTGCATGGTCCTTCCCATCACCTATCTCAGCTCATTCTTACCTTGCACTAAGTGGGCACAAGAAGTTGCTAGCCTTGTCCTAGTAATGCATTTTCCCTTGTCCCTTAGTTGTGTTATTTACCTTCCACTTATACCAATTGAGATTGGGAGGTGGATGACTCACTTGATGGTTGAATTTCCTTTGCATTACTAGTACCTTTCTTCCTTTTTCCTTTTATGTGTGTATCGTGTTCCCCCGTGATGTGACGTTCGATGTTCTATCTCTCTTTATGCCCTTCCTCTATTTGTACCTCTATTCTTTTATATGTCATACATTTTCTTTTTCTTTTTTTCTTTTTTTTTGTGTTTTCCTTTTGGGGATGACACAAAGCGTTGAGACCACAATGTCTCTTCCATGTTGACCCAAAAGGTCATTTTTCCTTTCATTTTCTCTTTTCGTTTGTGTTTTCCTTTTGGGGACAATGCAAAGCATTGAGACCACAATGTCTCTTCCATGTTGACCCAAAACGGACTTCATTTTTTCTATGCATTTTATGATGACGATGTAAGCATATGGATGTATGGATGGATAAAGAAAATGTTTATGCTTTATTATATGATATGAGATGCATGCTTATGATATGTGATGCAATGATTTAAGATGCTTAGAATAACAAACCTATATTATTCATCACAACTCAGATGATAATGCAGAATGTGTGTGTGTCACCAAAAAATGTATAGTTGACATTTTTATGCTCACTTGAGTCTCTCTTATGGACTTTGGCTTGATTTTTCCTAGATTTAATGTTGTAATGTGGCCAACACGTTCACATTAGGTCTTGGACCCTTGTGAATCATTAAGACTTCTAGGTTGTCTTCAAAAAGTGTTGTGAAGTGTTGTAACCCACTTTCACACTTTTATAGGACCCTTTCATCATAATTCACCTAAATAACCCCTTTTTATCACTTACCAAGTATTCTTTAAAAGTGTTGTAAAGTGTCGTAACCCAATTTCACACTTTTCTAGACTTGTCATCACTAATTCAACCCTTTCTCATGTTTAAATGACCCATTAATACACTTTCTGGCCCCCCTTAAGTGTGTTTTTGAGGATATTCCCATTGGAAAACATTTAATGCCCTGTAATTCCCGACACCCACTTAATTTGCTTAAGTGGGACTAAGTCACCAATAGGGGTGACTTAGTCCTTTTTGGCACAAAACTCAAAATTATTCTAATTTTCTGGGGATATTTTGTACTCTAACCCTTGAGGTCGGCCTATGATGTGTTATTTTTGGGAAATTTAGTAAGATCAAGTATAAATAAGGGTTTTTCCTCTAATTTTTCACCTACTACAATCTCCTAATCTCTTGCACTCATTAAGCATTCAATCTTACAAGTATTCAAGCACTCTAACCACAATCAAGTCATCCATTAGAGCACTTCATTGCATATCTTCATATTTCTACTGTAGACATGGAAAATGTACCGATTGACATTGCGTATTTGATTCCAATTACTAATACCATTTCATCCTAAATTATCCCTCGGTCTAACCATTTAATCAAATTTCCTTATTTGATTAAATTCATCAATTTCCTTCCCTTAATTAAATAAATCATTTTATCTAATTAAGTCTCTCTTCTCGATAATTAAATTAATCATTTTGATCTAATTATCCGATTTAATTAAATAATTAATTTTATTTGATTAAATCTCTAAATTTTATCTATTAAATTAAATAAATTAAAACCTTATTTAGTTTAATCTAACATCATCTCTTTTAATTAAATAAATCAAAATCTTTATTTAATTAATCTCTTATCACATTCCTCTCATATTTGATTTAAATAAATCCACAAATCTAAGTCAAATTTGTCACATCAACTAATCTCTCATTACATTAATTAACTTGGATTAATTTAATCTCCTATCATGTCCCATCCTCCAGTTTTTACCACTTGCACATGAAAATAGATTTAATTGATTTATTAAATCTCTATTTTCCTCAACAAGGCATCTTTTGGGAATATTGTCCAAGTTTGAATTCAAAAATCCAAGTTGACATGTACATCCAACAAGGCATTTACTCTATCTTACATGTCCTTTTCCTTGAGCCAAGTGGCATTTAATGCACTTTCTTTCCCTCTTACATGTCATTTCAACAAATTCAAAATTCAAAAATACGCATTTATTGGCACAATCATCAAAACTTGCACATCCTCCATCCATTCATAGGTTGACAAGTGGCATATTTCCATTGGATGAATGTTAGTCCCACATTGCTCAATTTTGGACATTCATCCATCAATCTCATCTATAAATAAGAGGCTTCATTCCTCATTTGATTATCCACAATTTGAGTAAACTTACTATGCTCAAATCATTAGAAAATTCCATCCATTATCATTGAGTTCATAGTTAGGTTATGCATATTTTTCTATTGGAGCACTCATCAAGCATCAACAAAGTGGATCACTCTTCATCACACATCAATCTTGCATCATAAGAATTGGGAAAGGGCCAATTTTCACATCAAATTGGCACCAATTCCCCCATGGGATCAAGAGTTTGCTTGTTTTAATAGGATTTAATCTATTTCATTGTGTTCTTCATTCTTCTTTCCTATTTTAAGCATTGCAAATGGATTTCATGGGGAACTTAGATTCTAACTTGCATTCCAATCTTATAATGTGTTTATCTCTTATGTTTTGCAGGTTTTAGAGGGATCTTGGTTCAACATCTACATCAAGGGTTTGGTAATTTTATGACATTGCATGTTGTTTATTTATCATTCTCTTTCCATTTCATTTCATTATCTATGGTTTGATTACCAAAGTGGGATTTGACCAAGGCAAATCCCTATACTCTAACCCTTAACCATTTTTCCCTCTTTACATGTGTGTTTGTAGAATTTGTAGGCAGATTTGTCAAAAAAATAGGTGTTGAAAAGTGGTCAAGAATTCATCAAAGCTATTCAAGTCAACATAACCCTAATTCAAGCTTAGAGACCCTTTTTATCCCGTTTTCTGCAAAATCAAGATAGGACACCTGTCAGAAAAGCAAGCACAGACCTAAAGCTACAAAATCATGTCCCAAGATTGCCGAAATCTATAGGTGGACTAAGTCACCACTAGTGGTGGATTAGTCCCACTTTCGGGCCTGAAAAGTGGTTTCTGCATTTTTGGATACCCATTTGGCAGATTCTTGTTCTGGCAAGTTTTTCCCGAGACTGGGACTAAGTTGCCCAACCTGGCGTAAGTGTCCCAATCAACATTTTCAGTCAATTTTTTAGGATTCCAGAATCTCTCCACATCATATTTCAGATTCAAGGTGCACCTCTCCAATTTTGTTCAGTTATTTCATCATTTACTTGCATTTTTATGTGTTTTTGCATATCACAATGTGTTTTCCGGAACTTTACATTTCTTAGTTTTTGCATCATTAAATCATTTTATTTTCAAATCAGTGCATTAATTCATCATAGTTAGACATATTACATCTCATTTACATTAATCTTGAGTGTATACATTTTCATTTTGGACCCCTTCCCTTTCTCCTTTTAGGTGAAAAACCCTCTATAAGGAGCTAAAGCAATTGGGCAATCCAAAATCATTGTCCACAGTGTGATATGCAATGATTATGTTGATGGATGCTATGATTTATGCTATGATAATGAGATGCATTTATGTTGATGGTTTGTGAATGTAGGTTGGATGCATTTGATGATGTTTTTGTTGATTATCATGATACCAGGTTAGCGCAAAGAGAAGATAGAAGAATAAAGAATGAATGATAGTTGATGATGATTGATTCAAAAGATCCAACAAGTCCCTGATCAATCAAGACTTTATTAGGGATGGTGATGATACAATGCAAAATGTAGAATGAGGAGATGCTCACACTTCAAGATTGGGATATTTTTTCATTCCTTATTGTTTGATGCAACACATAGACACAATTCATCAAGGTATTGATAACCAAGACGGCGTTGTATCTAGTGTAATGGAATTTGACTCGACAAATAGATAGCATAGTTCTTGTTCACATCTTCACATATGGAAACATCGTTGGAATGCAAGTTAGAAGCTTAGAATATATTGGACCAAAGCCTATGCAATAATCAACAACATACCCTAAACGACTTTCCTACACACAACTAAGCAACTACGCACCAAGATTATATTACAAGAGTACCCACAAGCACAAAAAATGAAAGATAATGATAGATGCCCCATTCCTTTCTTTCTAAATCATTTTGTTAGACATCATTGAGAGGTCCTCAGAATGGGTCAATAAGATAAATCATAAGAAAAGATCAAAGACAAACAGTTAGTGTTATCTATATCTCTTGCCTGGTTTAATTTAGCTAAGGTGATGTCTGATACTGATGTCCATCACGGGAAGGATACATCCTAGGACATGTTGATCAAATTGTTGTTTTATGTTAGGATGATGATGAGTTTTATGACAAGTTGTTAATACAAACTCCACTGACGCATTTACCTATGATCTAGACTTTAGATTTTGACACTTAAGCTCTCCCTTTATGACTTGCTACACTTTCTTTCTATTTGTTTCGCCAAAGGGTGAAGGTGATGATCAATTTATTATGGGTGAAAGTTTATTGTAGGTGAAAGCGAGATGGGATGGGTGGTTTTTGGATTTTCTGGAATATTTCAATGTTTTCAGTATTTTGAAATGTTTTGAGGCTATTTTTGGGCTTTTTTGAAAGTTTATGTGAATGTTTAGGATTTTCAATTTTCTGAGGTTGTTTATGGTTTTCTGAAGGTATTTGAGGCTTTTTAGGTCTTTTGAATTTTTTCTATTGTTTTGGATTTCCATTTTCAGATGTTTTTGTGTTTTCTAAATATTCAGATGTTTATGGATTTCAAAGGTTTTACAAATGTTTAGGGGTTTTCTAAGAATTTTTGAGTTTCAACCAAGAACCTAACCTAAAAACCTATCCTAGGGACCTTGGGGGTTGATCAAAGGTAAGCCTTGCCTACGTTATACACATAGAGACCACGTAGTTGGACTGACTCGACCCATTTACAAGATGAAGATATGAACAGATGAAAGAAAAAAATTTATTATGATGGACTCCTAAAAGGACTAACCTAAGGTGTCTCAAGGGTTGATCAAAGATTAGCCTTGCCTATGTTAAATTTTAGAGACGGCGTAGTTTGACAAGAGGACTCTATTTTTTGAATTTTTGATGTTTGACCTTTTTAGGGTTTTTGATGTTTTCAAGATGTTTTGGATTTTTCCTTTATAACTTTTTGAATGTTTTTGGATTTTAGCTATTTAGGATTTTGCAAATGTTTTTGGATTTTCTCAATAAGATTTTATGAATATTTTTGGGATTTTTTGAGATTAGATGTCCAATGACCTCAAGATATACGAGAACCTGATTGTGACTCACAACAAAATGCCCCCAATGTGACATGTTAGCCTACTTCGATAAAAGTAGGACAAACTGACCTTTGGAATTTTCCAAGTGGTGCTAAAGGGTTCATGATACCTCACAGTGCCAAGCCATGATAAGGACATAGATGAGGGATAAATGGCGATGCAAAGAATGATAGGTCAAAAGAGCCAAAGAATAGATGGAGATTCTTTATTTACTCAAGGCCCCTGTTTTCCAAGTTTCCACCAAGGTACTTGCCCAAAGTGCCACCGAAGTGGTTTTCACTAGAGGACTATTTTTTCTTTAATTTTTCAATCATTTTTCCCATTTTTTGTGTTTTTTTATTTTTCTTATTTTATGATTTTTTTGTGTTTTTTGTTTATGATTCTTTTATATTTTCTGATTTATACCCTTCAAGATTAGGCATAAAAAATTTTGAGATGCAAGTTGTTGGTTGGCTCCTACAAGGGTTCACCTTCAGGGGTTGACAATTGGTATGCTCCCGATTTGTAGCTTGTTGTGATGATAAAGGGATCTAACCAGTTAGGCTCAAACTTTCCTTTATTGTCTTGATCTAGAAGATTTTTTTGATTATCCTTTAAGAATAGATCTCCTACCTAGAACAACTGACATTTGATTCTCTTGTTATAGCTTCATTTCAGTCGATTTTGGTATACTTGCAAGTGATTAAGGGCATCAAGATGACGTTCATCTAGGAATTCCAACTCATTCAGTCAAGACACTTTGTATTCTTCCTTAGTTATTAGATTCTGCAGTGATACTCGCAATGATGGGAGCTCAACCTCAATAGGCAAGATGGCTTCTGATCCATAGACCAAAGAGAAAGGGGTTGCACCTATAGATGTACAGATACTGGTTCGATAAGCCCAGAGAGCGGGATTTAGCTACAAATGCCAGTCATGACCAACTTCATTAACTGTTTTCTTCAGGATTTTTAGGATAGTTTTGTTCATAGCTTCTACTTGACCATTGCCTTGGGGATAGTATGGGGTAGAGAATTGGTGTTGGATGTTGAATCTTTGGCACAACTCTCTTACATCCTTATTTTTAAAAGGGGTTCCATTTTTTGAGATGAGGGTTTGTGGAACACCATAACGTAAAATTAGGTAATTCAGGATAAACTTGGCTATCTACTTCCCCATTATGTAGGTCATAGGAATGGATTCAACCCACTTAGTAAATACTCAGTGGTGGTTATGATAAACTTATGGCTGTTGGATGAGGTTGGAGTGATTTTTCCTTTGAGATCAAGTCCCCACTGCGAAAAATGTCATGGTGTGATTATTGGCTGCAATTCTTAAGCTGTAGTATGAATTAGATCTCCATGCTATTGAAACTGAATGCATTTTTGTACATACTAATGAGCTTATTTTTCCATGGTTGGCCAATAGTACCCTATACTCAACAGTTTCTTAGCTAATGTCATACCGCTAGAATGGGACCCACATATGCCATCGTGTACTTCTGTTAAAGTAGTTAAGTCTTCCTCTTGGTTAAGAAATTGTAGTAACATCCCTTCGATGCTTTGACGGTAAAGGGTATCATCTAGGATCACAAATCGGGATGCCTTTTTAACAAAGGTATTTTTAAGGTTCGGGGTGATATTAGATGGAAGGGTTCCTCTATTAAGGTAAGTAAATATGTCATGGTACCACGGGGATCCAGGACCAATAATGACACACACGAATTTAGATTCAGGGATTTTGAAAGTTGGTATGAGAACCTGTTCTACCAAGAATTCACATTGGAGGATGTTCAGCATGTCTAGTAGTGATCTGATTGTTGCCATGGCATCTATTGCTCTATTGTTCATGCGAGGAATCTGCTCAAAATTTATGTCTATAAAGAGGTCTTTGAGATTCTCCACCATCTTCATGTAAGGAGTGAGCTTATCATCCTTATTTTGATAGTTATCATTGACTTGGTTGATAACCAGCTATGAGTCTCCATAGACTTTCATCTCTTGAATCTACCACTGAACTGCTATCCTTAGACCTATGATTAGGGCTTCATACTCAACAATGCTGTTAGTACAGGGGAATGATAGCCTGTATGAATTTTGGATGCAATCACCTTGAGGGGTGATGAAAAGAATGCCTACTCCTGATCCATGATGGGTGAACGATTCATCAAAGTACATCTTCCACTGAGCTATGAGGTTGATAAGGAACACTAATTCATCAGGGAACTCAGATATTAAAGGGTTCTCAACATAGATAGGTGCTTCTACTAGTTGGTCTGTGATCACTTGTCCTTTGATTGCCTTATGCTCCACATATTCTATGTCAAATTCTGTCAAGATCATTACCCATTTAGCCATTCATCTCGTAAGGGTTGCTTTGGATAATAGATATTTTAATGGATCAATCTTTGTAATGAGCTTGATTTGATGTGACAACATGTAGTGTCTGAACTTTTGTGAAGCAAAAACTACTACTAGGAATGCTTTCTCAATGGGTGAATAGTTCATTTCATAGCCTACCAAGGTTCTACTGATGTAGTAGATGGCTCTTTCCTTTCTGTTTTCATCATGTTGTGCTAAAATATCTGCTAGTGTTATTGGTGTTGTTGAGATGTACAGGATCAGTGGCTTGTTTAGTATCGAAAACATGAGCACTGGAGGTGTTAGTAAATAATATTTTATCTGTTGGAAATCTCTATCGCATTTTTCATCCCACTTGTAAGTTATCCCTTTATGGAGGAGATACAAAAAGGGGTGAATCTTATCTAATAGTTGGGCTATGAACCTTCTGATGGACTGCAATCTTCCTTGTAATCCTCTCATCTGCTTCAATGTTTGGGGCAGTTCCATGTCTAGGATGGATTTTACCTTTGTTGGATCAATTTCTATCCCTCTTTGTGAAACAATGAAGCCAAGAAGTTTCCCTGATGTGACCCCAAACACACACTTTTTTGGATTTATTCATACCTTGTATTCTTCAAGCCTGTCAAAGATAGCTCCTAAGACTTGTATGTGCTCACTTCTCTTCTTTGATTTTACCAAAATATCATCCACATAATCTTCAACTGTTTTGTGGATCATGTCGTGAAAGATGAGGGTCATTGCTCTTTGATAGGTTGCTCTTGCATTCTTTAACTCAAATGGCATCACATTCCAACAATAGGTTCCCCATGGACAAGTGAACGTGGTTTTTTTATCCTCCTTGGCGATTATGATTTGATTGTAGCCTGAAAAACCATCCATGAGTGACAACATTTCATGCCCAACAATTAAATCCACAATAAGATTGATGTTGGGAAGAGGGAAATCATCCTTTGGACATGCCTTGTTCATATCTCTAAAATCAGTGCATATTCTTATGCCCCCAGTGGGTTTTGAGACTGGTAACAGGTTTGAAACCCACTTAGGATAAGCTATCCATCTAATGAATCCAATGTCAAGAAGCTTTTGTAATTCTAGTTTAACCAAGAGTGCTATCTGAGGGTGCATCTTCCTTAATTTCTGCTTAATTAGTTTAGCTTCAGGATAGACTACTAAGTGATGCACAACCACTTCTAGATCAAGGCCTCGCATATCTATGTATGACCATGCAAATTTAGCTCTTCTTTCTTTGAGAAACGTTGCTAGGTTCTTCTATTCTTCGGCTATCAATGATTTAGCATAGAAAGTGATCTTAGGTGCTTCCTTTGTTCCCACATTGACTAGAGTGGCTTTTTCTACTAGTACTATTGACTTTTTTGGATGCATTGCACTAAGGGGGAGATTAAATCCCTCATCCTTGGGAACCTCAGAAAGGTTTTCACCATCGGATGCATGCTTTTTTTTTACTATTTTGGGATCAGAGAGTGTCACTAGGTGATTTTCACTCAAGGATCTGCATGTTAGTTGCATTTCATTTATTTTGTGATTGAAGGGTTCAATCATTTCCCCATAGTATGCCCATGTATCAAGCTATATATCGAAGTCTGCTTTATGATCTACCCATGATAAGTTGTCTTGAAGTCCCATGAATTCTGAGATTGCTTCATTGTTTTCGAATAAATCTAGAATCAGTGGTCCTTGTTGATCCATGTCAATGAGTTCTGGGTATACTAGGCGTATTTTAGTTGGTTGGTTGCTTGAGACAAAGGATGTTATAGATATCATAAAGTAGGTGTTGTTCTCAAATAGGTCAGCAACATCAAGGGGAAAGTCATCTAAGGTTGTATCATGCGATGTAGGTGACCAAGAGGAAGCCTCAGCTCATTTAGCAGAAATACCATTTCCAATAAGTGTGACCTTGCTAGTAGTACAACCTAAGCCAAGATTCTTTATTCGTTTCTCAAGAACGATGGGGGTTCTAGTAACCCATTGTCATTTTTCCCTAGCTTCTCATTCTTGTTATATCCCATGCTCTGCATGAGCTATAGGCCTTTGTTATCATGTTCCATGGGAAGAACAAGGATAGATTGTTCATCTTGATAGAGGATTTAGAGATATCTTCCTCATTGACATCTTCTTGATTCAAATCTCCCCACTTGGTGAAGGTAGTAGCTGCCATCTTGATTGTTTCAGGTTCTTTTGTACTAGATGTGGGTTTCCCATGAGATTGAGGAGAAATAGGTAACTCTCCTAAGACAAAGGTGTCTTTCAATAGTTTTTCATTTCCACAACCATCATCTTGGATCATTGCTTTGACATCGGGTATATTCTGCACAATGGGCATGTTTGTTATTGAGGTAGAGGCTAGGGATGATGAGTCAACAAATGAGCTTGGTGGTGTCGGCCCTTCATCATTTTTAGGTATTTGTGGGATCTTATAGAACTTGGCCTCAAGACTATTGCAGTAATACAAAGGCTCGGGATCTCCATGGATACTGATTTCTCTGCCTTCAAAAGGAAACTTCACACATTGATGATAGGTTGAGGCTACAACTTTTAGAGCATGAATCCAGGTTTTACCAAGAAATATGTTATAGGGAAGATCAAGATCAAGTACTTGTCATGTAGTTTCTATAATAAGAGGTCCCACTTGGATTGATAGTGCAATAATTCCTTTTGATACCCGTTCTTGGTCGTCATATGCTCTGATTCTGGTACTTTTTATCTTATCAATAGTATCTTCTGAATATCTTCTGAATAGCCTAATTTTTTTATCAAATACAGGGTACAAATGTTTAGACCAGCACCTCCATCTACCAAGACTCTTTTGACCTTGTTTTTATGAATGACAACCTCAAGATGTAAAGCACGGTTATGAGATGGTTAGGATGGTAGGTCTTGCTTGGAGAAGGTGAGAAGATGGTTTTCTATATGCCCCACCATAGCTTGAAACAAATTGGTATCAATGTTCTTGAGAACAGATGACTCAGACAAGGCTTTTTCTAGTATTTCCCTCTTTGTGGGAGATAATCTTAAGAGTTCTAAGATTGATATCTATGTGGGGATCTGCTTAAGTTGATCTAGAAGATTGTACTTGCCAGGATTAGATGTGGGAAAAGTTGGTTGTGTCCTAGATTGAGATGGGACTCCTTGAACAGTTATTTTTCCATGTCGTGTGGTGACTCTACATTCCATACTAGATCCTTTAATGGTGACAATAGTGATAATGCTATCATAGGAGGAAACTACATTGGAATAGGTATGTTGCACATTGGTGTAATCCTTAGCTTTTTCATTATTGTTTTCTTTATTATGATTCGGCATAGGGTTCTTGTATATCTTTAGATCCCGATTCCCAGCTTGTACCTCAACAGATATGGTATCGTTTTCTATGAGATCTTGGATGATATTCTTGAGTTTCATGTAGTTTGTTGTTTTGTGTCCTTTGATTTTGTGAAAGTCGCAGAGATCATGCTTGTTGTACCAAGATGGCTTCTCTTGTGGTTCTTGGTAGTTTTCAAAGTTGGAAAGTGTTATCATATTTGACTCTAACAACTTCTTCATGATCGTTTCGATGGGTTCCAATAACTATGTGTACTTGCACTTGGGATAGTTATTCCTATTAATGGTTTTCCTTTGCTACATGGCGTTACTGATCTGATTGTTCTGAGGAGGTGTTGTTTGTTGCACAGTTGGTTGGATGTTAGCAACTTGATTGTTATTGGGTCTAGGAGAACTTAGGACTACCTTAGCATCTACTACACTGTCATTTGTCACATTTTTGTTCTTAGCCTAGACACGAGGCTTCTCATTTGAACTAGTTGAAGGACAGTTGTCTTTGTAAGCCTAAGTATTTGCTTATGAGATTTGGGCTCCTTCAATGTTAAGGGTTCTAGGGACCAATTCATTGTATGATGTGATGCATTGCATTTTCAAGTGGAATGATAGATTTGGATCCAAATTGGCTATAATGATTCCCACTTTTTGTTTTTCAGGAAGAGGCCACTTTCTTTTACTAGCTATTTGTCTCCATCGTTGTAAGAAATTAGCAAAACTTTCCCCTAAATTTTTTCTAAGAGTGTATAATTCTTCTAGACTGACGTCCATGTCAAGATTGAAGAAGTAGTGATCGATGAACTTATCAGTGATTTCTTGAAAAGTTTTGATACCAAGAGGCAAATGAGAAAACCAATCCATAGCATGACCTGTTGAACTTTGAGGGAAGAGGTGCATTAGATATGAATCATTGTAAGCCACTTCCATGCACATGACATTAAATTCTTTGATATGGTCTACATGACTTTCTCTCCCTTTATATTTGTCAAATTTGGGGATTTCAAAACCAGGAGGGAATGGTATCATTGCTATGTTTTGGTAAAATGCGTAAGGACACAAGTTTTGTGTATGAGGTTTCTTTGTCTTACCAATGTGAAGGTCTTGCATTTCCTGTGAGAGTATTTTCAATTGTGATGCTAGATCATCTTGCAGGTTGGGTGGAGGAACATATGGTGGGATAACATATGAGTTATATGGGGGGTATGATGGTGTGAGATTCTGTGAAAGTGATGGATATGTTCCCGATTATTTGGGTTGATGATGTTCAAATGAGGATAATAGGAACCTTGTTGCTGGTGTTGGGCATATTGTTGAGCTAGTAGGGCTTGTTGTTGAGTTTTTTGTTGTTATTGCGCCACTAGTACTTTTTGTTGGGCATGATGTTGTTGATTTGCTAATAAAGTTACTTGTTGTGTGGCTTGTTGTGCTGCTAATTTCACTTGATGTGTCTGATGTGCTAAGGCTACTTGTTGAGCTTGATGTTGTTGTTGTGCTAAGGCTGCTTGTTGTGCTTGATGTTGTTGTGCTAAGGTTGCTTGTTGAACTTGATGTTGTTGGATGGCTTGTTGATAGGTTTTTTGTGCTTGCTGTAAAGCTAAGGCATGTGCTTGTAACATGGGATCAAGTGGTTGTTGAGACATCTGTGAAGGATTATGGATATTATTGTTTTCAGTGGGTAATGGATTGCTGGTGAGAGGTGGAGGGTTCCCTTGATTTAATATTCCTTGTAAGATGGTAGAATGAGGTGGAGGAATGTATGTTTGAGGTCTTGATTGATTTGGAATAGTAAAGGGGACCATGGGAAAAGATGAGGATGATGTCATTAAATTTTTCACTGGAAATGACACACTAGGACCTTGAGTCCATTGATTGAAAATATTCCTTTGTCCTATGTTTTAAGGATTGATTTGTGCAAAAGATGTAAACAAGGGATTTGTGATCATGGTATTTCCATGATTGATATAACTTGTAACCAAGGGATTTTTTTGAGGTGGATTGATGGTGGATGATGTGGAAATGGTAGATGGGATGGATGAACCCACCAGAGGGTTGGATAAAGATGTTCCTATTTTTGTTAAGGATTGGTTCTGTGATATAGTATTAACATGCCCTTGTGTGTTGTTTTGAGATACTTGGTCTATACCACTTTTCATGATGGTGTGCATACTTGTGGTACTCATAGGCATGGATGAAGAAGGGTGTCCTTTAAATGTCGAAGTGGTTGTGGAATAATGAAGTTCAAGCGGTGTGTGTAGCTATTTTGGAGCTTCGGGAACAGGAGCACCAAAAGTAGGTGTCCAAGCAGTTGTTGGGGGTGGAGGATTAGTTTCAAGGGTACCCACAAGTGTACTACTTTCAAATGGTGAGGTGTGACCAAAATATTTAGCAAGGCTAGTTGCAAGACTAGGAATGTAAGTTTGATTTAGCCCTAGTGATGGAGTTGTGAAACCTTGTGTTAAATTTTGTGCTACAAACATCGGGGAGATAGGAGCTACATTTTCAAAGGCTTGATGTTCCATCAGTTCCTCCCTAGTAAGCTCAAATGGATTATTCATGACATCTTCAATCTCATATGGTCTTGAAGGAGATAACGGTTGTTGTGATGAGGTAACATGACTTCTAGGATCAAATTCTAAAGGATTTGGATCACTTGAGGTAAATGTAACTTTGATTTTCTCCATGATTCTCTTGTGTTGTGATCTTGTCTTTACCATAAGTTTTGTGTCACCTATGGGAGAGTTGTGTTGAGTTTTACAATGTTTGAACTCTCTAGTTGACTCAAATCTAGGTAAAAGGGACACTCTAAGTCTTTTGGGAGCAATGGTGATAATGGGGGGTGAAAAGATGGATGATGTGGGAAGTGATCTTTGCAAACGTTTTGGGACCACTTTTGACTTGAGTTTGATGCTTTGATGTTGGTATAAAGGATGTTTATGAGCTTAGAAATCTTTAGGGTAGACTCGTGACCTTCAAGATGAACTAGTTCAAGAATGATAAATACCTTAACTAAATGCATGGAAAAAGATACATTTCACATACAAAGTAGATAAGTTAGCGGTTGGTGTCCCAAAGTGTTGGTATACTCAAAATTTTGCAAAGTTGGATGAAGTGAAAGATGAAATTTGATGAAAGGGTGAGTGAGATGTTTTGACCCAATCTTAACCTGAAGTGAACCTTAGTTTTCCAAGACTAAGGTAGTGAGAATGATGCTAGACCTCTAAAATGTTCAAATCCTAAAGACTCAATGTTGGATTTAAATGAGAGGATAGATGGGAATATTCAAACATGTTCGGGCTCTCCTACACTAGTACACAAACAGCAATATATGACTAAATAAACTACTAAAAATTGTATATAAATGACTAAGTTTAGTCACGTGACTATTAGTGGTTTATTTGTAGTCATTTATAACACCACTAAATTTATGACTAAACTATTTTAGTCATTTATTTAGTCATTGATTTATTCATTAATTTAGTCATTTATTTAGTCATATATTTAGTCATTAATTTGGTCATATATTTAGTCATTAATTTAGTCATTGATTGTCGTTAACTAGTCATTTATTTAGTCATGGTAGTCATATATTTAGTCATATATTTAGTCATTAATTTAGTCATTAATTTCTTCACTACTTTAGTCATATATTTAGTCATTAATTTAGTCATATATTTAGTCATTAATTTAGTCATATATTTAGTCATATATTTAGTCATATATTTAGTCATTAATTTAGTCATTAATTTAGTCATTTTTATTTACTGGTTTCCATTAATTGGTAGTAAATATAGTCATGAAATGAATAATTTATTAAGTACCATAAATTTTATAATGCAAAATTAACATAATATTAAACTTGAACTAAAACATAAAAGTAAATAAAAATATTACATATACGAACAAGCTACAACATGCTAGAATTAAAAGATTGATTCAACATCATGATAAATAAAGGTAATTTGCAATAAAAAAATTTAATGCAAATATATATATATATATATCAAGTTACAAGATGTCAAAGTTGTCTAAGAGTTTCCAACTCTTTCAAATACACCATGATAATTAAAATCCCTGAACAACACATTCAAAATACTACATAAAGTAGTGAGCCAAGATGTCTAACATTAACTAGTACATGATAAACATGTTCAACTGTCATTTTCTGCAAATATTTTAGTGGCCACCGTGTGAAGGTTCCCTCTTTCTCTTTCAGACGAACAACTCCATCTATTTTGTCTTCATAAACAAGGGGTATGTTACTTGTGACCTTTAAAATGTTTACATTTGCATCTCTTTTTCCTTTCAAGTTGACTCCCTAACTTTATCCCCTTCTTTGAGTTTATCAATAAATTTATGCAAAAAGAAAAAAAAATAACACATTATATTACATAGGTAATGATTACCTTTGTTTGCATAATAAAACAACTATTACTTACTTAAATAGTACTTGCATGTGTGTGTTAAAATAATTGCAATGATCAATCTAATTTACTAAAAAACCAACACTCATAGCACTGCTTACAATGCTACTATTAGCTTCATGCTAATTAGATACAAAGGCCACAAATATAAACACTACATTACCATGTATGCATACCAGACACATAATGATGCAGGAGCATCCAAGGTGTAAGAGCAATCTTGCATCACCCAAAAAAATGTTGTTTATTTTCAATAAGGGCTAAATTTGGTAGGGTTACTATTTTTGTAAGTTTGCATTTATGCACAGTTGGACACAAAATCTTACACAGACCTCCAGAATGGTAAATTGAAGTCAATGGCGAAGAAATCACTTCATTACCTTTTGTCATTTGAGAGATATTAAAATTTTAATTTTCAAAATTCCTAGTAAAATCTTCAAGGTCAATTTTCAGGCACTTAGAGGCTCCGGATAGGCCTAAAAATTTCATTGCATAACTAATAACTAGATGTTGATAGATGACAAAATTTCAATTACAATATAGTTTTTACAAATTCAACCTAAGTATTTATGCAATTACTTCACATTGCATAACTAATAACTAGGAGCAGTTGCCAATTGCATTTGCTTGTCATGGCATTCTATGAGACCACATTTCTTTGAGGCATTTTTTCAAACAGTTCACTGCCTTGTCTATGCTACCACGTTTTCCATACATGTCTACCAAAGCATTTTGTCACACAGTTCATTGCCTTGTTGCTATGGCTAAAAGCCTAAAACAAGTGCTTTCGAACAAGCTATGGATGCATGGAAAAAATCTATCAAAAGCATAATAGTAAGCATGAGACCATAATATTTTGAGGCTCCATAAATCTTTCCCTGTCCCTAAATAAAAATTAGCACTATCGGCCTAACAATGCCTCATCAGTGGAACCCCCATTATAGCCTCACTGATGGCCCGATGAATGCAACTGATAAACTAGCACATCGTTATGACACATGAACATCAGTGGAACAAATGTTTGCATTCCCCCGATGGACTGATATAACCATGGATTATCAAGTACATAATGTATATCAGTGGAGTTGGGGTGCATCGGGGTGACGTTATCTAGCATCCCGCCAATAGACCTAAGGAAAGTTGTTCATCGGTGGAAGAAGAATCACAGTCTCATCGATACGGCGATAATGATTATTACTAACTAATGTGACATCCTGAGGCATCATCGAGATATTTAAAATAAATGTTCTCCCCTGATGACAAGACTGAAATGGGTGGTGCATTTAGGGAGCTCTAAAATGGAGTAATTGCAGGTTTTAATTATTGAAGTGAATGAGAGAATGTGTGGAGTTGGGTGGCGGCGATGATCGACGTATGCCGAGCATTTATGGAAAGGAATGTGAATGAAGTTATTAAATTCTTGAGGCATTACTTTCTCGATGCTCCTCTACTGTGGTGAACAATAGGTGTGAAAAAAGTGTACAAGAGGTGGTGGCTCGTAGTTGTAGAGGTGATGGAGGTTGGTTTCACGCTTAAAATGAAGAAACAAGTCTCACACTTTTATGGAGAACCATCGGTAAAGAGAATGATGGGGTGTTTCCTGTACAGCAATGAACGATTAGTGCAGTCAATGCAGCTAATTCTAGGAAGAGGATTCAGCAACCTCAAGCACAGGTACAAAACTAATTTGAACATTTATTCGCTGATAATGGCTTGGGGCTTAGATTTGGGAGAGTCGATTGAAGTTGTGAAAAAGGTGATGAAGGAACTGGTGCATAAGGATTATCTAGAGGACATGGACTCACTATTGGAATGGGAAATTCTGGGAGTTGGGATGGAAATCAGTGAGGGAATTGAAAACGAAGAGGATGAAGAAATAGAGAAATGTGTAGCCTTTGTGAAATGGACAAAAGGAAAACGTAAAGCTAGATGGAGAGAGGGAGTAGCACGCAGGTGGGAGGCTCTGAAATTGATTGTGGAACTAATAGAGGTTGAGGCGGTGATAGTGAAGGCAAAGGCTGAAGCGAAGCGGCTAGAGAAGTTGGAGCAGTGACCTTGGAGGAAGAAGAAGACGAATGGGACCTCTATGGAAACTGTGGCGAGTAGCTCGTCTACAGCTCTATAGTTACCATAATCCTCTACCATGAATTTGAGTTTTTTGGCTATTTGTAGTTAGTTTTTGGGGTTTTACAAAACTGTGGGCAACGAAAAGGAGTTTTTGCTTTGCACTTGGTAGTTAGTAGTTATTCAAAAAACACGGTGAATGTAATTTTGAGTGAATTTTTTTATTCTAAAATAGTTGTTAAGTACTGGCAGTGAAGTCACTGCAGATAAATTGTAAATTTTGAAAACAATGAATATATAAACTCTCCAGCCATACAACTATAATCTCAAAAAAGATTGTAAATAAGGAAATTAATAGTTTGAATGCAAGTAATCTATGTCAATTTTCAAACATTAATATTCTCCAGTTGTCACCTAAACCTGAGTTAATAAGTAATAAGCACTTACTGGTAATCATGCCTTCCCACCAAAGTGGCTCATATAGGTAAGAATAACCTCCTACTCCTGCAATAATTTTTTCATAGTCACTGTTAGTATGTAAAAATAAATTTGGAAAGAACATAGTTGCAAAGATAGAATAGAATGAAGACTCTAAAGAAGCTATTTTCACATTGTAGCTTTCTGACAATCCAACATGACACTGAAGCTTAGTGTTTGATTTTTGTTCGACACAAAAACAAGAACTGAGCCATGGGATAGAACACTGAAATCAATTTATTTTTCAAAATAAGTTAGTATACTCAAATGTGAAAGGAGATGAAAGTATAATCAAAGAAATGTGTTAAAAGGGCGCCTCCATTTACATGCAGTGCAGGTGGCAATTGTCTAAATTTTGAAGTTCAATATTGAAATTTTATTTAAATTTGAAATATAAATGTCCTTAGTTGATCAAAAGTAACTAGTAGATATTGCTAACTAGTTCAAGGTATTCACTACCATGTTTACACATTCCCTAAGTATCTACTAAGCAAATAAATCTTGCATAGAATGTATATATTTCTAATTTGAAGATCATATTTACAGTCATGGAGAGTTACATGAGCTGATATATAATTGGTGAAAATCTAAGGTCTTAAGTTGTCCTTACTAATAATCTTTATTCCAATCTTTAAATGACATAAAATATTGAGGCTTATCCTTTGTTGTTCTCAAATTCTCAATCAAACCGTCTTAACCATATCATACTAAAATTCTATTGTTAGGACCAAAAAATGTAAGTTTTGAGAGTCCCACTCAATCTCAAGGCCAAAAGAATAGCATTTGGCTTAAAACAGGTACAAACAAAAATCTTCAAATAGTACAGTGATATCTTCAACAAAACCCTAAGTACTTAAATCCTTCCATGGTTTTTTGTTGATGTAATTAAATTATCACAGATGATCTAAAAGGTCAAAGGGCCTTCATTTTTCTTGTAAGTTGTAAGCCCTAAAAACAAGTCAATCAGTCATCAAGGTAAATACATGACTGGAACATGGGTGAGATAATAGTCATCAAGGTAATTACATGACTGGAACAAGTGTGAGGTAACAGAAGGCATTATACCTCTGTCCTCATCACCCAAATCAAGATTTGAGGCAAGCAGAGGAATGTAGCCTACTCACTACTTTTGCACAACAAACTTTAATCTATACTTTCTTTATAAATGTTCTAAAAAATAATTCCATATGACCACCAAAATAATTTCAACTATCACAGTTATATGATTTGTCATCAACACCATCTCATCACAAAACCATTAGTTATAATTTAATCCTGATTGAGGAAATACATACTCGGCATATCCTCTTCAATACAAGGAAGGTGAGCTCAGTCACTTGTTCAAGCCAACAAGTACTCCACAACCTCTCCCCTCCTAACAAGTAACACCCCTTGAGTTCTCTCAATGGACCCTTCTTCCCATCAAGCTTCAATATGATGGAAATTTTTTGATGCAAAGCAATTTGGATTTGAAAAAATCATCACAAAACAAGATGATTCAAAAAACCAATTGATTCACAAAACTCTTCCAAATCAATCCTTTGCAAAAAATATTCAACTCATCTAGTAGGTCTGCAGGCCCAGATTTTTGACTTTATCTCACAATGAACCACTCAACAATCAATCTATCTACTCTTTTAGACACCCTTTAAGGAAAACTATAACTTACCTTCAAAACCATCATGGGTCACTTTGGACCATCTCATGCAAAACCTAGAAACAATGTTGTCCTAATAGACCAATTAGGTCTTTGTTTCAAAGGAGGTACCTCAAATTCTTTCCTCCAACTCCAAACAGCCACTCAAATCTTCTTACTAGTCAACATAGGGCCCTAATCAACAATTTTTAGATGGGAAAACTCTCATCTAACCTCTGTAACTAAAAAACCTCACTTTACACTAGCTTGGGGTAGGGTTTATTGAAAAATGACATTACCAACCTCTCACAGCTCTACCACCGCCTCCAACACTCTTCATTATGGCTGCACATGCTTACAATATGAATTGGTCAATCATGACCTTATTAATGACTTCTAGACTCAAAACTCAAACTAACCTAAGACCTCCATGAATCAACATTTTAAAAATACCTTGGTGCTCCTGCACCAGTTTTTAAATGTTTAATTCAAGAAGAAATAGAGCTATTCAGATATACAAGTCAAAATCAAATACATTTTTACATTTATGTATTGGTATTGCAAACTCTTTTATGAAGGCTTGGACTAGGGTTTTCCTAATTGGTACCTCTAGATTCCAGGTTAGAATCTTACAAGACTTAAATAGTGTACACATCAACCTCCACTTTACTGTCACAACCACCTTTGTTACTATTTTCCCCCTCAATCCATCATAGTACCATTGCCAGGAGTCAAACAGAGGTCTCTAGCAGATGATAAGGTGTAATCAGCAAGAGGGTTGTATACCTCTATCCCAACCACAGAGGTTTTCTATGGTCAGGTAAAACCCCACCATGAAACCCCAAACTGTATAAACTCAATGCTCCATGGGGACCCATCCCCTACCTTGGTACCCCGTCCCCATCCCAAAAATGTTTTGGGGACTTGGGGGACTCAAAAACTTCCCCCTAACTTTGCATCTAACAGTGACACAAACTTGAGCTCCAATTTTGATACAGACCTACCAGTTGCATCTATTGATTAGGGAGAGCCATATATTTTCTATGTTTTTGTCATTTTATAGTTGAAACTTGAAGCCTTTGGAATTTTGTTATAATTCTTATTTAATATGTATGCACATTGAAAATAAAAGAATTTAAATTTTGTTACTTCGTTTGTCAATTCTTATGTGAAATCTCAATTCAAGTCTAATGTTATGTATTAATCTTCTACAATGGCTATGATGAATTCTTTATCAATGTTATGATATGAATATTTGAAATTTCTCTATATTTTTAAAATTTTCCCTATTTTTTATATTCGTCCCCTAAAAAAGACCCAAAAGTACCCCCATACCAAAAGCACGTCCCACTGTCCCCTATCGTCCCCATCCCCAAAACTTGGGTGAGCATAGTATAAACTTGATTTTGCGAAAAAAGACATTTAGGCACACAGGAAAATTTGACTCTACAACATTGAAAACACCAAATAACAACAACCATAGGAAAAACTAGCTTAAGTAGACAATATATGCAAGATATGGAATCATAGACAAAACACCTAAATTGTTTGACACAATGCCTCAAAGAGATTTCATCTCATGGAATGAAATGATTGATTGCAAAATGTGCACAAAATGGATTTTGCAAGGAACCTCTCAAAATCTTTGAATTAATGAAGCACTCTGGAACACATCCTAACATTGTAAGCTTTGCTTGGGTTCTAGGCACATGTAGTCATGCAGGTTTAGTGGATGAGGACTACACATACTTCACACGTCAATAACCCTTATTGCATTACAATTTACATATAT
The DNA here is from genome assembly GCA_007258455.2 of Sequoia sempervirens. Classification (NCBI taxonomy): domain Eukaryota; kingdom Viridiplantae; phylum Streptophyta; class Pinopsida; order Cupressales; family Cupressaceae; genus Sequoia; species Sequoia sempervirens. Next base: position 102,590,726 of record VDFB02000008.1, on the reverse strand, counting down.
AGTTGATTATTAGGTGTGCATGGTTGATCAACCATTCATATTTTTAGTTAGATCCTAAAAATGTTGCAACTTATGTTCTCTAAAATATTTGTATGAGGTTCAAATTGTAAAGAGATTGATGAAAGATAAAGGAATTAAAAAGATACCTAGATGTTATAGTTGGATATGCTCTAGTAGACATATATGCAAGATGTGGAATCATAGACAAAACACCTAAATTGTTTGACAGAATGCCTCAAAGAGATGTCATCTCATGGAATGAAATGATTGATTGTAGAATGTGCACAAAATGGATTTTGCAAGGAACCTCTCAAAATATTTTCCCAAATTTGAAGATCTAATGTTTAAGGCACATTTTTCCCAAAACAGCCTGACACATTTTCTGCCCATGCCCTGTTATTCTTTATCACCATTTTGCTTCAATTTCCTAGCTCTAAACCAAATCATGACGATCAAAAAATCAATCCCAATCTTCTAAGTACACTTGTCTTCATGTTGGGTTGTTTTAAACAAGATTTGATTGATTTTGAAACACCCATTCAGCTATATTTGGTTCCAAACAAAATTTTCCATATCATCTGAAACAAAACCCCTAAACTCCATCTGCTTCATTCTAACAGAAATGGCTAGAAGACTTCACACGCCAAGGGTTCATCAAACAGTACAAAGAAATAATGCAACTAAGAATAGTTGTATAGCAACTGGAAATAGTAGTGCAACAACTAAGAACAATTATAATAGGTTAAATCCATGGTTACTATAACATTCTTCCTGACTATTGAGTATAAAAGAACATATTCGTTGATTCAGAATTTTGTCAACAAATTAGCTGTGGTGTAGAAATTCTTGTCTAGGATGATACATGATTCGGTTCCATGGAGGTTGTATATTGTTGGGGAGCTCTTCTAGATGCATTTATCTAGTGCTCTCTTTCACCAACGATTGGTTTTGTAAAGTGAACTCTCAGTGGGGCTTATCCGACCCAATTGAGATCTCCAATGCTAGGTTTAAACTAATTTGCTCAAGATCCATTGGGCCAAAAAAAACCTTCTTCCATTAGATGATGTGTCAATGAAAAGTTTCTTGGTGGTTCTTGTTAGTCTCTAATTCTAATGCTTTTTTGGTCCATGATAGTAGAACAAACTTATTTGAAAAGGACTACCTTATCAGTCTATCAACTAGACGTGTCTTATGCTTCCAGCGATGCGTCAACGGTTCTATTTTTTCATCAGCAGGAGGATCTTCTATCGGCGGGACGAGGTCTCCTATTCCCGCGATGGTCCGATGGGGATGTCATCGGTGGAGTTCATGCCCATTGTTGGTTCAACAATGGGCATGAACTCCACCGATGACATCCCCATTGAACCATCACGAGAACAGGAGACCTCGTCCCTCCGATAGAAGATCCTCAAGCCGATGAAAAAATAGAACCAACTAGAACCAGAAGACACGTACGACTGATAGACTGGTAAGGTGGAGGTAGTTAGTTCCATTTTTTATAATGTGGTAAGAGCCATACAAGTAACGCTATGTCAGCTAGGGAACTCTTCTTGGAGGTTCTAAATGATTTTCCTCTTTTCTATAAGACTGTGTTGGCAGTGCCACCTAAATCACAGTTGTTTGGTGGGATTCCAAACCCAGACAATGAGGTACAGTTGTGGAAATCTCATAGAGAGATACAAGCTACCATGATGATTTTTCCAAGCGAATTTATATCAGATTCTTGCTTAGTGTGGCTTAAGACATGTGTAGATGATATTCTCTCTACAGATAGGCTTGGGGGAAAGTATTTGCTTGATCTTACGAAAAGTGACAAGGAACTTGCAAAGAATGAGACATTGATCAAAGAAACATTGGACAGTCTAGATGCATTTGAAGGGATCTTGGAGTGGCTAAAAATGGTTTTTGGTTCTAATGTTGAGTTTCCATGGAAATGTGTGTGTGAGATTGTTTTGAAGCACTCAAAGAGTCTGTGGGATGAACTTTTTGAAAGACTTTTTGTTAGTAGGATGAAACAAATAATAGCTGATGGATTTGCAGATCTGTGTGAGAGAGTTAAGGTTGGTAAATGCCTTGAAGCCATAGTTACATCTCTAGAAAGTTAAAAAGATGTTGAAACCCATTTGCACAAATTAACTACTAGTGAGGGTAGCCTGTCAAGAGAGGGGACCTAAAAAGTGTCAATTTACTTGGGTTGAGTTTTAGATTTATGATGACAAATGATGAAGACTGGTTTGGTCGCCTTAACGCTTATTTTGGAACTGAGGTTATTCAAATAAAAGATACCGTAGATGAGGGGTCCAAGAATATTCTAGAAGACCTCCTAAGTTTTCTTCATGCACATAAATCCCCTTCAAGGATAAATGATTTAGCACCTTATTTGCAAGAGCAATGCTTCCATTTTATCTCAACATTGATTATTGAGATTGAAGAACATCTTGCACATCTTTCAGAAGCTCTCTATTAAGAAATGAAAAATGAGGAGATATCAGAAAAAATGAACAAGGAGAAACTAGAACCGACAGTTATAGTGGAAAGGGAACTTTTCTTAGGAAGGCTTTTAGTTGCTCTCAGTTTTCATTCAACTTCCCTTCCATTAGTTCTTGGCTCATCTCAATTCTAGTTTATCTAGAATAAAGACTCAGCTTGAGGGAAAGGATCTTCGACTTTCAGATATTCTAGAACTGATTTTGATTACCCTCTTCTAGACAGTTTTGGAAGAAAAATACTAATGAGAGGGGTTGGTTTGAAGCCTGAATCATAGGATAAAAATAATAGCACCAAATTGAATAAACTGAGAAAAACCATGCACAATCTTTGTATGCAGAAAAGTATCAAAGTGGAGCCAAAAAGTTAGAGATTTTCATAGGGCCTATGAATCAGCTCTTGTTGTTTTTATATGAAAATATTGTTGTTTGTTTTCTATTTATAATATCTATTAGCATCATTTGGGAACTCCTATTTTTTGGGAATTCAGTAAGAGCTCTCAAACAAAGTAGGATGACATCTACTGTACAACTGAACATTTAAATGGAATTTGAAGCTAGTAAAATTATAAAAAATAATGGATCATATGGCCTGACTGTGTACAGATTTGAAAAGTAAAATTAACTGAAACCATGGAAAGTGACTTACCACAAGATTCTACACAAACCATGTTCAATGTGGAAAAATGGGCAAAGGTTGCAATCCAAAATCAAGCGTCACACTTTACTTCTTTGTTTTGGTGGGCTACCTTGGAAATAAGGTTTTGACTCACTTCTCCATTTTAGCAGGCTACAATTGAAAATAAGGTCTTCACGAAGGTTTTAGAGTATGTTTATTAAAATGAAAATTATGCTTATAAAAAAAATTTGATCCTTTTTCCTCTTAGATTATTTGGTTGCTTATTCTTATCTTTTGTTTTTCAAGGTTTTTGGGTTTTAGTTTTTTAGATTCTCTTATGGTTTTCGTTAATTTTTATAATTATGGTGGGCTACGATTGAAAATAAGGTCTTGACGAAGGTTTTAGAGTATGTTTATTAAAATGAAAATTATGGCCAAGATTTTAATAATGAGCGCATTTATTTAGTTATTTATTTAGTCATTTATTTAGTCATTTTTATTTGTCTGATATTAGTCATTTATTTAGTCATTTTTATTTGTTTGATATTAGTCATTTATTTAGTCATTTAGTTGTGATTTTACCTGATGACCAAATTAGTCACTTATAAATGACCAATTTAGTCATTTATTTTCAAAATACTACTAGTGTTAGTCACATGACTAAAATTTTTAGTCATGTGACTAAATTTTTAGTCACGTAGTCATTTATTTGCCAAATTCTACTAGTGTTAGCTCGAGCATAAAAGTTTCTCATCAAGGTGTAACGATTGTAGTAAAATATTGAAGCCCACTTTTGATCAAACCTTGTGCTACGATTCCTATGTCTGAAATGAATGGTTGTAGATTTTCCCCTATGGATTTTGATTGTTTGATGAATCATTTATAGGAGTTTGGTATCATGTAAAAAGATCAGGATTTTGACTCCAAAAGAATGCATATAATTCTAGATTGTACCTTGAAGCATGTCTATAAAAGTTTTCTACCAACCCATCTCTATTTCTCTGAAGTGCTAAAAGGTATTTTTTGAGAGCTTTAGGAGTGAGATGCCTAAGACTAAAATGACGACCTGTAGACCTTTCCTTAGGGATCCTGATTTTATGTGAGATCATGTGAAAACATTTTAAGTTTATGGAAGAAAGGAAGATATTTATTGCCACATGGGTGGTGGTAATATGGGCCTTCTAGCCTCAATATTAGTTTGTTCCTCTTCTTCATCTAAAATGGTTGTTGTGTTTCTCCACTGTGTATTTATTTCCTTGTTTTCAAATGTGAAGCTTCTTAAACTGCTAATGAGATTGGTTTGTTCACCATTAATGAGTTCAAAGTTTGGTTGAATTATAGCACCTAGAAGATCAGGTTGTTCAATGGGAGCAATCGGTCTCCAAATAGTCATGTGGGGTTCATTTGTCAATTTATCTTTGCTTAAGTGAATTAATTTTACCACAAAAACTTGTCTTGATTATGTTTCCAAACTAGATGTTTATGTCAAAAACATCATGACTTTCACAATGTCCATTTCATGAAAATCATGAGGTTAAATCCATAATTGCCTATGTTGTCTTTGGGAAAATATGGATTTGAGATTAATGTCAAGATATTTAGAAATCGCTAAGGATAAATCCTTAGGACAAGCAATAATATCAAGGCTAACACAAGAATTCCATATTCGAGCCAAAGTGTTTGAAATTTTGAGGATGATAGTGAATGTTTTTTTTTGCATCATTTTGGAACCAAGAAAAGTGTTAAACTGACTCACAATCATTTACAATCCTAGGATAGAAATGGCCATATTTGTTGAGTCCCCACTAGGATTTCTCCAAACACTAGACAATGTGAATAGTTAGAGATTTGGTGACACTAGCTCCCCTCCACGGCAAACACACTTCTCGGGACCACCAAATCTCAAAATCTTTAAAATATGAAGGTTAAAAGGAATTTCTTTGTTTCTACAATTGAATAGTACAAATGTGGGATGGCTTCAAAATGATTGTTCTTGCACCAACAGATATTTTAGGATTTTGGCTTGCTAAAAAAATGGGTTGTAGTAAGGGTAATTAGGGACATGGCACCTTGCGAGCATCTAGCAAGCCACTAAAGGCTTTAATAAATCTTACTAGGGGCTCTTATACTTTTTATAGTAGTACCTTGTTCTGAAAGACATTGTACAGCTAAGGCCTACATACCATGAAGACTTGATAGTTTAGTCTTATCCATTTATATACCGGCCCGAGTGAAAAAATGGTTGGAGTCACCTTGAAATTGTTCTTAGGTAGGCCCCTCTAAAGATAACAAAATCAAGGGAGTACACTTGTAGTTTGACCACCCAGTTTGCGTAAAGCACAAGGAGGGAACACACACAATGTCTCTTTCTCACACTAGCGTGATTGTTCAATTTTAAACCCAATTGAAAGATGTAGGTGATCTTGCAAAGTGTTATAGAATGTTTCTATTTCTCAAGATCACCAAATGGCATGAGAGAATTGCATATGCATCCACTAACAACGTTGAAAATCATAAAACATAGCAAACAGTTGTAAATTTTAACCCTTCAAAGCAGTGATGAGTTCATTTTAAGCACCAATTGAATGAAGTTTCCTTGTTCAATCTTAAGCCCAAAATAAAATGATGATGTGAAGGTTCAATTTTATCCAACTTTGAGCGTTCATTTTAAACCCAATTGAACTCTAGCTTGTTTCCTAAAGCAGAAAGTAGAAAGCATGAAATTGAGTTATAATTGCCCTAAAGCATCAAACACTTGTTACAATGAAGAATCGAAGCATAACTTCGCCAAACAAACCTACATCTACAAATAAGATCATTCAATTTGGAAAATTAAACTAAGCATTTAATTGAAAATGAAAGCTACAAACAACACAAAAATAGTTAAATTCCTAATCTAACCCATTTGAAACTTATCTCGTTTTGGAATTGGTGTTGTGTTGATGTGAAACGACAACCCTTTCCCCACCTTGTGATCAGTGAACCTGTTTCAGTCAATTCTATGGAAGAGAATCGATGAAACCATTGTGATTGATGTATGAAAACATAGTTTATGCTAAAAATGAACATGATGCAAACTAATTTACCATGATTTTATGCTAAAAATGAACTAATTATGCTATTTCTAAGCTAATCTAAGCTAAATCTATGCTAAAAGATGAAAAACCTAATTTATAAACAAACTAAGATGGATGCATGGAAGCTATTAATGTATGTGCTAAGCTATTATGCAATTAAAATTAACTAAGATAAGCTAAAAAGTGAGAAATATGAATGTAAGGATGCAAGTGAATTCAACAGCATGACTTTGCAATTGAAAGATGGATCCATTTGTCTCCAAATAGTCATCTATTTATAGGAGAGCAAATGAGGAATGAAGGGTTGAGATTAAAAAGATTACTCAACGATCCAAGATGAGGGAGATGAGAGGCATGGATCATGGATTCTCATCAACGGATGAGAATGCAAGATAAGATTCTAATCAAGGGTTCATACTTGCCTCAAACAAACACACTTTTGACCTACTCACATAGGTCAAAGGTGACTTGTTCAAAAGGTTGAAGGTTAAAACTTGCTCAAGAAGCCAAGTGAAAATATCCCTTTCTCAAATGTTGAAGGAATAAGAATATTCTTTTGGAATATTCTCTTGGGTGAGGAAAAAGGCATTTTGCAAATTAAAACAAAGTTTTAATTGTGCAAAAAGGGGATAAGGAATATTCTATGAGAATATTCCCTTTGCTTAGAGGAAAGTTAGTTTAATTGCTAGTTAAACAAGGTTTAATCATGTAATTACAGGATTTAGAAGAATTAAAGTGTTATTTATTAAATTAAATGATTTAATAAATGTGGGAGAGGTGGAATGATTTTTAATTAAATAACTTAGTGTTATTTAATTAAATAAGATGACTTAGGAAATTAAATTAAATATTTTGATGTATTTAATTTAATGAGATGAAATGTTAGCATGAAAAGGGATGAATTAACCCGATTAAATTAATTACGCCAATAGATGAAAATGATGCAATTAATTAAATAGCTAGGCTAATTTAATCAATTAAGAGAAAAGAGGGTGGATTAAAGAGGAAATGATGTTAGTAAATCTATTTTGAGTGTATGATATTGATTAGGACATTTTTTAGTGTCTATAGAAGGACCATCATGAAATTCTTCTAGCATTCTGTTGACCTAATCTTCCTCTATGCATCTTAATAGGACACCATTGAAATCCTTTTTGAAAAGTATGCCATCCACTATGACATAGGGAATGGACTGTAATCTGAAGTGTCTTCTTTTGGTTCTATCTAGACCTAGAGGATACCTACAATCTTACAAAAAGGTAGTCATATAATTTACCCAACTTCTATGAGCATCAATTTTGGGTGTTTGTTGTTCATGTAACACAAGGGCAGCATCTATAGAAGTCTCAAGTGCTAAGACAAGTTGCTCACAGAACCCTTTGCCTCTGAATAGCTTGGTGATTTTGATTTCAACATAATACTCCATCACCTTGGTGATCCATCCAACCCTTTTTCATTGATATCTCTTCTCAACATGAACTCTTTAACACTAGCATGGGGCAACATTAGCTATATCTTATTATTAGACAACATGTGTCTTAATTTTTTCAATTCCTTAACAGTAGCAAGATCCTACTTTTCAACATAGTTGTACTTGAACTCATAATCTTTAAGCCCTTCACTAAAGAAAGCAATGGGTTGTTATGGATTTTCTATATTTAGCTAGGTTAGGATAGCTAATATACTTGCTTCACCTCCAAAAGTATAAAGAATGAAATCCTTGTCATAATTAGGATTGACAAGAGTGGTAGCTTGAGCAATCTCTTGTTTGATAGCCTCAAATCTATCCTTACCTTCTTTGTTCTATTTGAAGACCATATTTTTCTTAAGCATAGAGGTAAGAGGCTTTACCAAAGCAACAAGATTTAGAATGAACCTCCTCACAAAGTGGGATGGCCAAGATGGATTTTACTCTTGCAGGATCATTGACCAATCCATCCTTTGAAACAATGTGTCCAAGAAGTTTACCCTAGTCAGTAGCAAAGACACGCTTGTTTGGATTTAGGGAAATGCCATATTCCCTGCATTTCTAAAATACTTGCTCAAGGTGACTAAAATGGTCTCTTTCATTTTTTGAAAACACTGTGATATCATCCAAGTATACCAAAACAAACTACATGAACACACCTTGAAATTTCATATTCATAGCTCTCTAAAAAGTAGCACCTACATTGGTTAGACCAAAAGGCATTTTATAATAAACATAGGTGCCCCACTTTGTAGTAAATGTTGTCTTATGTTGATTAGATTCTTGGACCAGAATTTGATTATAGCCTGAGTAACCATCCAAGAAATAAAACCTTTCAGACCCATTGACTCTTTGTAAAATATTCTCCATGTAGGGGAGGGGATAATGATCCTTTAGGGAGGATCTATTTAGATCCCTAAAATACAGAAATCCTTATTTCCCCATTCTTTTTCCTAACGGGCACTAAGTTTTCCAGCCATGAAGAATTCTTGATAGAAAATATGGTTCTAGCCTCAATTAATTTGGCCAACTCTTTTCTTATCAAAGGTTTAATATTACAATTTATAGGCCTATTTTTTTTCCTTGTAGGTTTGGCATCTAGATCTAATTCAATGGTATGTTGGGCAAAGCTTGGGTTAAAACCCTTTAGGTCTTCATAATTCTAAGAAAATACATCATTTTATCTATTGCAAAGATCTATGAAAACTTCATGTTCAGTGGTAGAACATACCTTTCCCAAGTTTAGAGACTTTCCCTCTAAATTCTCTATTGGCTTGAAATCACCCTTCTTTGTAGCTAAGTTCATCCTTTTCTATTTTAACTGACCATCAGGGTTGAAGATACCCTCAAGGGTGATGAGACCATTTGGTAACTTGTTGCTACATGGCTGCACAGTCTGATCACCATACTGATTTTGTAGCTTGGACTAATTTCTTTTAGAAAATTTTGCATCCTCTTGCAAAATTTTCACTATTTGTTGGTCACTCTCAAAGACCTACCAATGATCTTGGTTGTTGGGAACAACAAACCTCATAACAAGCCTGATATGTTGCTCCTTTTTGCTTGCAATATGTGTTGGTATGTCAAACTAAGCACCAACTGTTGCAAGTCTATCAACATGCTTATTCTGATTTCTTGGTGCTATTAGGATGTTAAAACCCTCAAATCCTTCTATCAAATCCCAAACCCTATGCTTGTAGTATATGAGCATATTATTCTTGGTTGAGCTTTGAGATTTGACCTAATGAACAACCAATTCATTGTCACTAAAAACTTGCAACAATTTGATGTTCCTTTTTTGTACAAGTTGGAGACCTTGGATGAGTGCTTCATACTCAGCCACATTGTTAGTGCAACTAAAATGAAGCCTAAAAGAGAAGTAATATTTCTCCTTTCTTGGAGATACCAACATTACACTAGCACCAGCATATGCCACAATCCCCCTAGATCTTCTTGAGTTTTTATGAGATTGGGGATAGTAGCATTTTCTTCATGAATGTAATAGGTGTCAAGACTAGTCTCCTCCATGACAACAGTTAATGGGTCAAATTGTAAAGAATTTCCCCATTCATCAAACAAACAATCAGGTACCTCCTTTATAGGATTAGCAAGCTCATGGATAAAATACTCCTCATTTTGATCATGTAATGTATAGTTCATGTTTATTGGACTAGGAGTGTAAGGTTTAAATGATCTTTTTCTATGGGCTTAGAACTAATGGTTGCTTTAGTACCATATCTAGTTCTAAATAACATGTGAGACCAATTAGCAGATAAGTATCCACCTATCTAAGCAGTGAAATCTCTAGACAAACAAATGGAAAAATGAGTAGGGAGGTCTATGACTGAAATATCTTACATCACATCATTTTTAGGGCATGCATGCAAGGACAATTTTAGGTTAATAATCACTCCCACTATTTTGACAATAGTGTCATCTAATTGTAAAACCTTCCTAGCCACTATTTCATACTTGATACCAGGCATGAATAACATAACTACTTTCCCCTGAATCTATCATATAGTTGTGCACTATATGATTTCCAATAATTAGAGAAAGATAGAAGGGAGGTGGCTTACTAAGTTTGCTAGAGTTCCTTCTTCTTTGGGTTTGTACCAAGATGCTTGATGGATTAGTCTACTCTTTTTCTTGTACATCACCTGATTGTTTATGCTCTTTCAAAGCTTGCTGCAACAAATCCCTTTGTGATGGAATGGATAGAACCTCCCACATAGTAACATTTAGATTGACCTTTTTCATTTGATCCACTGTGTTGAAGGGAAGCTAACTGGCTCTAGAAGGAACCTTAGGAATAGTAAGGTCTTCTCTTGATGTTTGGGTGGTCACAGGTTGCTTTGTTGCTTTCTTGGGCCTACTAGTAGGCTAATTTGATTATGGAACATCTATTGTTCTACTTGTTGGTCTAGCATCTGCATTTTGTTGAGGTTGTTGAGAGATTGATGCTTTCCCAACCATGGAAGTGTTGTCATAATGTAAAAAGGTGTCTTTGATGTCAAAGGGAAAATTTGGGGAGGCTTGGATGTCATTGAGCCTAGAGGATCAATTTTTGGAAGAGTTGGTGCAATATGATGGAGAGAAGAGCATGTTTTGCAAAATTACAATGTTGCTCAAAAATTTGCAACGGTGTCATGAAATGTTGTCAAGATATTGCAAAGCTCACCTCTAGATGTCAAAAGAGAAAATAGGCTCCATATTTGACATGTGTTTTTTGAGAGCTTCTCAAAGATTCAAACTACAGATCTAGAGGATGTGTGGTGTGAACAGAAATGATTAAAGTTTTCTCTCAGACAGAACTAGGGTTTTGCAATCAAACCCTAGGTGTTGCAGTCATGGTGATGAATAGATTGTATATTTTGAAGATGGATGGGTAGCAGGTTGCTTAAGTGAAAACTTAAGCCATCGATGTGATTGGGGTAACCGGCCCCCTTAACCTAGCACTATCGGTTGGTAGTTTATGTGCATCGTGTCAACCCTTCACATCATGGTTTGTGTTCACCGTGACCATGCTAAAATTGTGATGTGTGATATGATCTTTGGAAGATCTAACAGTGATGGTTGGTGTAAATAATATTAGATGGCTATCACTAATGTGATTCACATCATGTTTTGAAGTTTACCTCAGCATGTGGTTTGCATGATGTGCAATGAAGACTAATCGATAGTTGATTTGAAGCAAAGAAAATATAATCGTTATCACATTATTTCTTTGCATCTCTATTATGAAGCAATAGGAAGGAAAGCAATGCATGATACACTATGTCTAAAGAATTAGTGGAGTATGACATAGGCAAAGATAGCTAGTGAGATGAGAGTGCATCGTGAGGAATGTTCACATAGATTTTATACTTCTTCAAGGCATGATGCTTTTTGTGATACATTAAAGGGTTGTGATGGAGACATGGGTGTGTCTACTCTTTAGAAAAGAAATCGAGCGATAAGGACATGTGTCCAGCATCACAATTGGTGGAATATGATTGCATCACCTCATTTATTCACATCGTTGTTGTAAATAAAACAATGCCAATAAATATGTGATAGGAGGTCAACAGTGGAGATCAAGCGATGGTGATCAGACAGTGATCATGTTATCTCTTCACATTGCAAAAATTAAGATCAATGTCCTAAGCAAAGTTGTGATGGGTTAAGTGTGTGTGATGATTATTTATAAAGACATCAGATCAATGATGTCTATTAAAAATAGTTTTTTGAACACTCAGAATACTGTCATAGCATACTTAATAATTAGCAAAAATGAAAGCATAAACAACCCATAGCACATGCAACACATGAACACCAAAAATTTTTACGTGGAAATCCCAAGATGGGAAAAACCACGGTGAGGATTAGCTCACAATATAGTATGCCTGGTCATAAAATATTACATAAGGGCTCACTGCCAAGAGGACTCACTGTCCAAATGAACTCACTGTTCACAGTAAAAATTAAGATAGAAAAGGTGGCCCTACATAGACAAGACTTGAACTAATATAATATTTCTGACATATGTTGAATTCAGTTCCATTGAAGCTCAATATTCTGATCCAAAAAAATTCACTTGATACTGAACAAAAATCTATGCTCAGAATTATATTCGCATATCCTTTTCACAATCTTCTGCAAAAATTCGCTTTCCTACTTGCATTCAGATCACTTCTCTATCTCATCATTATCTACAATCTCAAACTAATCTTCTATATATCAGCAACATTGTAAACATTAATTAGGTCAACCTAATTAGATGTTTCCTAAGGTAGTGCAAAACACGCCTTGTCAACACCCAATTCAAATCAGTTAATTTCACACCATAAAAACATGTGATATAGGTTGGCATGAACCTATAATAGCTTCTTATTGCATTCACATTAGAACATTTAGCTCCACAACCCTTTACATATTTTAGGTCGGCCAAGGCATAGGACCTAAAACAAAATACTTCAACTAATCACCAATCACAAGACACATGGACCTCAAATATCATGCCAACTAGAAATATCAAGTCACAGACACTTGTAAGCATTTTCCTAAAACTACAAGACCTAACACAAATTCACATAGGAGTGCGGATAAAATAGGCAATACTCGTTACACTAAAAAAAATTGGTAATACTTTATATACTAAATTTTTTTCATATGCAGCTTTTGAACCATTTACCAAAACCAATTAAAATTTTGAATTTAGACACCACTAACATCCATAAACAACATATTGGAAATGCAAGGAAAGATCTATACATGTGATGAAATGCGAACTAGTCTAAGACAGACACAGAGAGAAAAAACTTTCAATGGAGATACATCCAATAGCATTGACATCAATGACAACATACAACTTCTTCATTCTTTCAACAACCCCTTTGTCATTGATGGCAACATGTGCCAAAAATGTTTCTTCATGCATCACTCCCCCTTTGACATCAAGGGCAAAGGCTGCACAATAAAACTTGTATACTCCCTCTCAACCATAAAAATGTACTAAACTAAATTAAACTAAAATAACTAACTTCCCCTTAGAAAATTAACCAAAAATTCCTAATACATTCGCATATGTACAAAGAAATATAAAAACATATAATGAAAATGGAAATAATCAACCCAAAGATGTTGACTCGAGCTTCTATAACATTGCTTGCCAAGTAGGCTTTCCTTCTTCCTAACTTCTTTTTGTTGCTGCAAGAAGCCTGTGTAGAGACTCAAGCTCCATTAAAGAATCTTTTCCTTCTTCCACAATACTAAGCTTAAGATTAATCTGTGAAATTTTTTCAATACTAGCTAGGGCATTAGAAATAGGTATGTGTTGTGATTGTACCAATTCCCTAAGCTTTCCAAGCTTCCTAATAATCCCTTCCTTTCGGTTTTGCAACGTGAGAAATCTATCATGCAAATCTATTATAGAAGTCCAAGTGTGATACTTTTTGTCTAGTGCCAAATCATAGGCACTTGATGCTTTGGTAATTTGAGATTCAATTGATTCCATTTCAGCTTTTATACCCTATGTGGCTTTCGGCCACGCTATGCAATACAAAATCAATGTCTTTGCTTCATCCTCACAATCTTGTACCTATTTCAAGCATTATTCAACCTTGGCATGGGTTGATAAACATTTTTCTATAAGCCTTGTACCTATTACTCTTTTAATATGATTCAAGAATCTTTGTTCTTGTTGAGATGTTCAATACATCACTCAGCTGCATTTTATGCTCAGGAGGCATCTTACTCAAATCTTCAGAGGGTAATTGTAGCAATTGTGAAGAGACAACTAGTAGGTACCAAGACTAACTAGGTAGGCCTTTTACAAAAGTGTCAGATGATTTTCCATAGGTCTTGAGTAACTGCTCATATTTTGGAGATTCTTCATTCTTTCGAGTGTTGGTAGCTTTTTCATCCTCTTCCTTTTTCTCTTCTTCAATGGATGACTTGTCGTTTTTCTTATCTTCATCCTCCTTCCTATCCTTCTCCTTCTCTACTTGTTCTCCTTCATCTTTCTTATTTTTATTTTCTTCTTTTTCTTTTCCTACATCCTCTTTAGTGTTGTTAGTGTTGTCATTAGTGCCATTTGTATCATTCTCTATTTTTTCTTGCTCTACACCTTGTTTACCATCATCGTCGATGGGCATGTCAGTATTTTCTAAAGGAACATAAGTCTCCAAGTTGGCTTGTATTTCATTAACTAGTGGTGGAGAGGACACCACATTCTCTGTGATATCAACCAATGGTGTTTCTTCAATTATGTTGTCATCTTTACTTTTCTCTTCCATAACTTCTTTGAATGGTGGTAAGCTTGTATCAGGAAGAAAATTTTGCTAATAGGAAATTTTCTTCTGCATTAGCAAAATTTTCTTCTATATAATCCTTTTCTTGAGTTATACCAAATGTGGAAGTGCTTATCATCCCAAACTTCTCTGCAATATCCCTAACAATCTTCATTGTTTCCTATTTCAATCTGTTTGCTTGATCTTCTTAATTTTCTACCCATAAGAATAGTAACTCATTGTTTGACCCTGAATTCTTTAGTGTATACCTCTACCAAGGTAGCTTTATCATCTTTAGATAAGGAGGATCATATTTCCTCCAGGGCATCAATTTTTATCTTGTCCTCAACTTCAATTGCTTCACACCTTCTTTCCACTAAGGTATTCCATACCACACTAGGCACCTTATTCCTAAAGTTATTCATAGCCACATCTAAAATAATGATGTATTGAATGATGGCTTCAATGATTGTTTTCCTATCTTCTTCATCCACTTCATCATACAATTTTTCAATAACTCCTAATAAATCATCATGTTCTAGCATATTTCTAACTAAAACATTTAACTTTATAGGAGTACGAACTCTTACCAGAGGAGACTTTTTTTGCTTCTTCTTCTACTCTAAAGGGTCTTCCTCTATCTTCTTCCCTTTCTTCTTCTCAGGATTTTTATGAACATGTATCGTATAGGCTTCATTTCTCTTTTAGTTTTTTCTTCTTCAGAAGTGTCAATAATATCAAATTTTTTTCTTAGCTTCGGTGCTTACCTCTTGTGAAGCACCTTCACCACTCTCAGTAGCACTGCTTCTTTTTCTTCTTGTCAATTGTTCCTCATGCTCTAATCCTTGTTCAATTTCTTCCTCAACAACTATGCTCAAGTTCTTTTCTCGGAATCTTTTTGTTTCTTTCCTCTTCTTGACTAAGTGGCATATGTGGTAGCTACCAAAGTAGTTTTTCTTTTCTTCAACTAAGATTCTTCTACCACTAAAACATTGGTCTCTATTTTCTTAGAACAGTGATGGGTAGAGGCTAATCCTGATGGTTGTTGAGCATTGGGGGAAGTGGAGGAACCAATTCTACTAGATCTTCTAGGTCCAGGGGATTCACCAGTTGTACTTGCTAATTCAACCGCTCTTTTTCTTAGTATCTCTACTTCGTCTACTGTAAGTCCATGTCCTATGAAATATTCATTCATAGCTTTTATCACACTCTTCTTACTTGACAATTCCATATGCACTTTCATTGATTTTTCTTCATAAGTTCCATGCCTTTCTTGGTTATGATCCTTAGGATTGTTTAGCAAAAATTTTAATAAGACCATCAACCTCAACTTCATTCATCTCATAGTCAATTAGGGGAATCTAGACCATTTTGCATTCCATAGCTTTAGTGATACAAAAATCAATGGAGACTAAAAATGTGATAACATTTTGATATTTTTCCAATAGAGACCTAGGAATTATTTCCCTTTCATTCATTCTCTTATGGAATACTGCAAAGAAAGTAGTAAGCACTTCTTGAGCTTTCATGTCACCAAGTCTATGTAGATGTTCCAAATTATGATTTGAAACAGGTCTTCTTTGATCCCATATGATATTGCTTCTTCTAGAAAGCTCCTTCAAAAAATAAAATAGCAAAAAAACTACCAGAGAACTGAACTTGAATGGATATTTATTTTCTTTGGTTTGTTTCAGGCTATCAATCAGTTGTTGTTAAAGAAATTCACACAAATCATAGTCTTTACCCTTTTCCACCATCTCATAGGCAACATGGATAGCTATAGCTAACACCAAATTATCCCTATTGGTGTAGTAAATTTTGTATCCTATGACCATTACCACATACCTTACTGCAAGGTTTTGAATACTATCCACTTTGAGATCCCTATGGTCAAATGTGGCTCCAGTCAACTCCATCACATCTTTATTCTTTACAAATTTCAATACCAGCACAAGTCTAGTAGCACAAAGTCATGTTACTTCTTTTAAAACTTCCTTGGATATCATGTAGGGCTTGTATGTCCATAAGTAATAGACATGTATTTTGCTTAATACCAATCTCACAAACTTAGATTCATCATTATAAGTGAAATTTGGAAATAGTTACCAAACGTCTAAATTCTTTACCACTGTAGTGTTCTTTAATTAGCTCAATAACTAGGAATCACGAATTCCTCTACTCAGGGATTGAACATCACAATTGGTAGTCATGACCTACTAAAGAACCTCATTTAATTATCAACCCAGGGACGTAAACTTGAAATGGGGCAGCATAAGATATGCACTAATCACCCTTCCAGACATACATGATTCCTAAAATGCCTTATACTAGAATTTAAGTACTGGAAACAAATTTACTGTTTAACTTTACTTGGAAATGAAAAACTCGTAAGATACCTATTCTGCCTCTAGTGGCTGTAGGAACAATTGACAGCTCTGTGTTTCTACCAGCTGGAGGAACAGTCACATTAACTTCTATGAAGGAAAATGTTCTATCTTGCAGAATAAAAGTATGGATAGTTCCCTAAGAGGGCCCCCTTAGGTAGTGCCAAAAGCAGACAACAAATTAGGCAAAAAACTTCATAAGCTTTATTGATTTAGTGCAAACAAGTACATGGCACAATCTCTTGGCTGAATTTCTAAAACTGAAAGTGTATTACAAAAGCAATTTTTCCAGCCCCTTCTCTGAAGGAGAATGGGCTATTTATTGAAAATTGATCCTAACTACTAACCAACCTTCCCTTATAAAACGGGAGGCATTTATTACATTTAACTAACTTAAGTAAAGAGGTGAATGACAATGAAGAACTAAGTCAAATTAGTTGAGCAGTCTTAAAGCGCCATCATCTTGGATTCATGCACCACCAAGACGACTGGCCTAGATTTCCAGAACACTCTCCCTACATGGCAGATGAGTTGAAATTGTCTCCTCATCTTTTGCTATTGAACCAGTCTTTATGGATTTGGTCTTCAATTCTTCAAGTGGAAATTAAATTCCTTTCTTTCAATCATGGTACCTGCAAAATATCTCGCCATCTTTTCCTGAGGAAGAAGGTTAGCTCAACACGTTCATCCTTTAAGACAATCCATTACTTTATTCATTCATTAATTAAGTATTAAACTAAGGAAAAAATTGTTTCAGATATGGCTGCAGGAAGTTTTGGTAATGGAGGCTGCAGGAAGGTTTATGATCACACAAAACCATAAAGTATTTATCAAACTAATAAAACATTAAAGGTAATAATCATGGGACTTCTTATCACAATATACTCATCATATTTAAGTCATAAAAAGGTCTATATCTATCCCATAAATAGACTGAATGTTTGTTTTAGCATAATAAAAATAGCAAAGTATTTATAAAAGTATGATCAAAATGTGCCAAAGACTTGGCTCATCACTCCCCTCAACCAACTACTTGTTGGACCCTTCAGCAAGTCTAGCATTCTTTATTCTGGCAAACTCTCTCAGATCTGCACTCAGTTGCTGTCCACATTCACCATTCTGGAAACTCCACAAGTGAGCTCACATTGCCTCCAGCCTTTGCCATCTATTATCTTTAGAACTTCTGTTATAAGTGTTTTTATCCCCCTGTATAGCCAATAATGGCCATAGTAGAATAGGTGGCTGCATAACTAAGGGCAACCAATTCTCCTTTTTTGTTCTGGCATTCCTCATGTACCTCTCTACCCTTCTGGTTGCTGCATACAAGGTATTGGGAGTATGTGGTTCTGCTTTCTTTAGTTGGAATGAAAGATGATCCCATTTGTTCTAAATGTGCAGGGTTGCAGCATTAAAATCACTGTTTATAATTTGGGAGTATTGAGAAAATACCTTTTGTCTTAGAGGCTCAATCAGTGGCCTGGCTCTTTCATCTCTCCACAATTTCTTCCAATCAAAGTAAATTCCCATTCCATTACTAGATTCATTTCTTACAGACAATGGCATATTTACTTCATCATGCATATGGCTATCAAATTGTTCTCCTCTACTTTTTTCATTGGTGATCCAGGAGATTAGAGCGCTGATATGAATATCACCGACATAACATAAGGGATTTCATTCCTTATCCTGGGATACAGCTAAATTGTGCAAATAAAATTCACACAGGAGGTTCCTAATGTGCAGAGGTGAATCCCTGTATGCTTCATAAAATTCCTCAGAGGTATCCAAAGAAGGATTCTTACCTTGCCAGACTTTGATTAGTTGGAAGTTCAAATATAGCTCCTTGAGATACATTGCGTAGACAGGTGAAGGTGCACAACATTGCATCAATTGTGGAACCAGTTCTACCAACTGGTTGAGAGTGTCTTTCAAGTTAGCAATCTCCAGATTCTTGTTCTGGATTACCCTTTGTAGTCTCTCAATTTCAAGTGCAGAAGCAATTTGTTGTTGCTGAAGTTCTTGAAAACATGCCATTCCTGCAACAAAGTTTGTGACATGGAGTGGTGGTCTATGATTATAGCATACTGCAGGTGTCTCCTGTACTTCTTCAAACACATCCGCCTTATCTTGCTCTTCTTCTGATGGAAACACAACCAGCTTCTCCTCCTTTTCATCACATTCCATATCTTCCTGTAGCTGCTCTGCAATGGCAGCCAAATTATTCAAGCCATCCCCTTCAGGTGTTCTCACAACCTCCTCGGTAACAGTTTCTTCTCTCAGTTCAGGACTGGAAGGGTTTGAAGGCGGTGCGGCAGGAGTAGTATTAAGTGATTGGTGGGCTGCCTAGTTCTGGAGCCTAGAGCTCCTTCTTATGGAAGTAGGAACTGTTTTATGCTTTTTGGAAGGTTTTGCTGCAGGAATAGATAAGTTCCCCTTTTTCTTTCTTTTTGCAGGTTTAGGGGTTGCTACAACAGGTGACTTCCCTTTCCTATCCTTGGGAGACGGCTCATGAATTTTGATAGGACCTTGTGATGGCTGCTTGGAAGTTCTTTCAGAAAGAGGAACATCATCCTGTGAATCGGATGATTCCTGAGGAGAGGACATAGCAGTAGAGGTTTGGCCTGCAGACTGGGAGGTTCATTGCTTAAAGGTAAGAGGTTTACCCCTAGGTTCTACATTTTGAATTTTAGGGTTGAATTGGACTGTGAATTCCTCCCAGGTCATCCCTGATGCATCTTGAACGGATTTTTCAACAAGTAATTTAATAAGGCAGTGGTGAGATACAGAGTTAACCCTACCCTTTTTAAATTCAACAGCACTATTGGATAGCAAATTATAAGAAAGTCGGGAATATTCATCAACAATCCATGGCGCAAATGAGACAAAAATTTGAAGTGATGAGAATGCAAGACTGAAAACCTACCTTCACAGGTTATGTATTTGATGATATACCCTGCCCGTGACACCCAGTCTTGTGGCAGACTCATTCTTTGCACACCTTTCTTATCTACCCGTAGAGGAGGGTCATTTAGCCGAGTGAACTTAGCCCTAGCGCTTCTTGCATCTCTTCCCCTGGGAAATGGTTCCCCGACTTGAGGTAATCCTGTTACCTCAGCAATTCTATCAGTTGACGCATTGACTGTTATGCCTCTAACTTTTGCTTCCCCATCATGAAATGTCCTTGTGAATTCCTCTGCAATGTCTGTATTAAAAGTCCCGAGCTTCAGGAAGTAATCGAGCCACCCATATTGCCTGAATAATGGTACATGCAGCACATCTTGCAGCAGGATGCTATGGTTTGTAGGCTCATGCCGAATCAGCTGACCTCCCATTTCTTTTTGTAATCAAATGCATTAAGCAATGCTCACCTAGCTTTTCCAACTAAACTTCTTGTAACCCAATTAATGAACCCTTCTGCAATTTTACAACACTTTGTCCCTCCCCTCAACCGAAACTTTTGAACCTCTTTTCAAAAGTGACAGAAAAATAGGGAAAACAGCATGATCATACAATCCTTTAGGGAGAGAGTAATCATGGATAAACGGAATACATGTAGGTTCATTATTGCAGGAAGGGAAGGCTATTTGAGGGTTCTTGACAATGACGGTACAGCTTATGGCGGCGAGAATAAGGATGTGACGAAATAATATCATAGAAAAACGTGCTCAATCGTGCAAATGAGTCGAAGGAAATGGCAACCATATAGAAAATTATTCACGTTAATTAATACTAAATTAAATGCAATAAATAAAGTAACTGAAGCAATCTTAAAGTGAAGTGGAGCGTACCTAGAGAGAATCGCCATAATTATCTGATGTGGCCTCCTTCTTCATTATAATACATGACACAGAGAAACGTGGATGATATGGAAAATGACAGGCAGATGATGTGGAAGAGAGAGAGTGAGTACGGATTGTGGATGAAGTGAATGAATGGAATGGGAATCTTATTAGATAACCCCTTTATTATGATTTGGTATGCATGTTTATGCATGGCCCGGGAATTTGAGCAGAGGCTTAATTCCTTTGGCTGCAAGATCTCTGCTATCCTGCTCAATTTCGAACTGTCTCAGAAATGTTTCCTTGTCAATGGGTTTAGAATAGAGCTTGAGGCGATGCCCATTGACTAGTAGCTTGAATCAGACCTCATCAATGGTCCTTAATTGAACAGCACCATTGGTGAATACCTCCTCTATCTCATAGGGACCCAACCATCTGGTTTGTAGTTTTCCTAGACTGTCCTTATATCGTGAATCATAAAGCAGAGCCCAATATCCTGCTTTGAATTTCTTTTCCTTGATGTATTTATCATGCCACCTTATTCTCTAATTTTGTATCATCTCAATGTGTTGCAGGGCATTCTTGCGGAGCTCATCCAAAGCATTAAGCTGCATGACTCTGTCTTTTTGTGCTTTTTTTAAATCCATGTCCATCTCTAATGATGTTCTTAGAGTCTTATGTTTGAATTCTATTGGCATCATAGCTATTTTACCATACACCATTTCAAAAGGTGTACATCCTTTAGTAGTCTTCCATGTAGTAGGGTAGGCCCATATAGCTTCTGGTAACCTTACGGCCCAGTCCTTCCTATGAAAATTTATAGTTTTAGTCAAAATGGCCTCTATGTCCCTATTGGTGACCTCAACCTAGCCATTGGCCTGGGGATGATAAGGAGTTGATTTCCTGTGCCTTATATTGTATTCATTTACTAAGGCTGTGATAAGTGTAGAAGTGAATTGTGCTCCTTGATCTGTCACTATCTCCCTAGGGACACCAAACTTGGTGAATATTTCTTCATAGAGGAATTCAGCTACTTTATTATCCCTAGCATGTTTCATAGGTTTAGCCTCAACCCATTTTGTCACATAATTTGTGCATACAAGGATGTAGGACTTACCATTGGAAGGTGGATCAATTGGTCCCACAAAATCCAATCCCCATTTATCAAAGGGTGTAACAACAACTTGTGGAAATAGAGGCATCTCATCAGATCGAGTTGGTCTTCCCATCCTTTGGCATCTGTCACATCTCCTGGTATACTTGGTTGCATCTCTATGCAGAGTTGGCCAATAGTAGCCAGTATTTAAAATTTTCATTGTTGTTCTTTTGGCAGCAAAATGTCCACCACACGACTCATCATGGCTTGCATGCAGTATATCATGAGTGTCCTCCTATTGTACACATCTCCTCATAACTTGATCTGGCCCTGTATAAAACATGCAATCTACAATCCAAGAAAAGTTAAAGCTTTTCTCTGCTAATAATCTTTTTACCTTAGGGGAGAATTGAGGAGTTCTTCCTGTGGCCAGATAATTTTCTATATCTGCATACCTTGGGTGAATAACTTTGATTGCAAATAGGTGCTCATCAGGAAAGGAGTCTTCAATAAGTGCAGAGTCATCTTTCCTTTGAATTCTAGAAAGGAAATCAGCAACCACATTGGTTTTACCTCGCTTGTCCACAATTGTAATGTCAAATTCTTGCATCAGCAATAACCATCTTGCCAGTCTCCCGGATATTGAGCTTTTGTTCATGAGATACCGGATTTTTGCATGATCAGTGTGGACAAATATCTGATAACCAGTGATGTAATGCCTAAATTTATTGAGGGCATAGATGATTTCCAACATTTCTTTTTCTGTAACAGTGTAGTTGAATTCAGCCCCTTGCAGATTTTTGCTTATATAGTAGAGTGCATGTTCTGTTGATCCATCCTTCTGCCCTAACACTGCTCCAATGGCATAATCTGATGCATCAGTATGAATATGAAATAGAAGATACCAATTAGGTCCTTTCAAAATAGGTGCCTGTGTAAGGACGACTTTTAAATCAAGGAATGTTTTTTCACATTCCTCAGTCCAAGAAAAATCTGCATCTCTCTTCAGCAGATTGTATAAGGGGCCTGTTGTTTGGCTGAAGTCCTTGATGAATCTTCTGTAGTATCCAGCATGGCCAAGAAAGCTCCTTACTTCTTTCTGCTTGGAAGGAAAGGGTAGATTAGAGATGACTTCAATCTTAGTAGGATCAACCTATATTCCTGCAGCAGAAATATGGTGACCAAGTACTATTCCCTCCTGCATCATCATGAAGCACTTTTGACTATTGAGCGATAGGTTGTGATCTTCATATCTTTGTAGTACTTTCTCCAAATTGGATTGAGTTTCCTCAAATGTTGTACCATAAGTAGTAAAGTCATCCATATATATTTCCATGCAATCATATGAGATGTCTGAGAAGATACTTATGACTGCCCTCTGGAAAGTTGCAAGTGCATTGCAGAGACCAAAAGGAAAAACTGAATAGGAAAACGTTCCCCAAGGGCATGTAAAAGTAGTCTTTTCTTGATCCTCAGGAGCAATCTTAATTTGATTGTACCCACTAAAGCCATCTAAGAATGAGAAGTACTTTTTCCCAGCTAAATTATCTAGAACTTGATCAATGAATGGAAGAGGAAAGTAATCTTTCTTTGTTGCCAAGTTGAGCTCTCTATAATTTACACATACCCTCCATTTTCCTCCTTTCTTAGGAACAATAACTAATGGGGAAACCCACTGACTATCTGAGATTGGGTAGATAAAGCCAGCTGTTAATATTTTTTGCAATTCTTCTTTAACAATTTCTCTCAAAGTTGGATTGATTCTTCTTTAAGGTTTCCTGATAGGTCTAAACTCACTGTTAATGTATATGCGATGTGTACAGATTTTTGGGTCTAAACCCTTCATGTCACCATATTCCCAAGCAAAAGTTGACTTATAACTGGTAAGCATTTTGATCATAGATTCTTGTTGCTCACTGGTGAGGTTTTTATTAATGCTCAAGGTTTTTCCTGCAGCTATCTCAACTTCGGAGGTTAAGTCTATCATAGATACTTCAGACAGAAATGGCATGTCTACCTCATGGGGTAGTAAGGTGTGTAAGCAATTAGTTGTTGCAGGATAATGAGCTGATGTAGACGGAAGAAGAATAATCTGCAAGGAACATGGATTTTTTTCACAATGAAAGTATTCAGTACCATAGTTATTTAGCAGGATATTGGACAGTATATCTTCTTCTTCTTCTTGTGCAATGAAAGGCTCTCTGGTAATCATCATTAAATTGGCCACGGAGTTCACTTCCTCCTCTTCTCCCAAATCTAGCCAAACAACCTCTCCAGACTCAAGTTGGGGCAGGGCTAGAGAATAGAGTGTAACCTTCTTTGTGCAATATCCATCAGATATTGTCATGTTACCCAACCTACAACCAATGCAAGCATCAGCAATAGCCAACCAAGGCCTTCCTAGTATGATAGGGTATCCCCCCAATGATGCCTTTGGAGATAAGACCATAAAGTCAACAGGGTACTCCCAGGAATCCAAAGTGACTACCAGGTCCTCAACTACCCCATCAGGTTTGACAGTCGAGCTATCGACAAGCTGTAATATTGTAGGTGTAGCCCTTAGGTATAAAATATTAAGTTTTACAACCAGGTCCTTTGTCATGACATTGATAGCTGCACCAAGATCTACTAAATCATTCTTAATTTGCAACCCATTAACATTGATCTCCACAACAGGACTTCCTGGATCTAAATATTTTGGGATGCTAAGCTTCCCTAGCATTAAGTCAGAGAGTTGGCCTATTACATGGACAGTTTGAGGGTCTTTCTTTTTCCTCCCTGGTTTCTTCAAACATGCCTCCTTGATGGCCTTGCCATAGATAGGTACTTCTTTGATTGCTTGGAACAAGGGAATTTTCACACATATATGCTTTAGTTGGTCAAGGATGCCAAAGGTAGGTTCCTCTTGTTTTTTTATATTTTCACCTTCCAACCTTTGTGGGAAAGGAGGGGACACTTTATCAGATGGCTTAGGTAATAATGGAATCTGAACTAGCTCATTTGGTTGAGCTTGGTCATTGATATCTTCTTCTTGGTCAGTCTCCTCAGATGGTAATTCTAAGATTATGGGAGGATATGGTGTGGGAAGCACGGTTCCTGAACGTAAATTAATATTATTCAGGTTAAGAACATAGGCAGGCTGATGATTAGGATCAACAAAATAGACTTACTGTTGCTACTGCGGTTGCTGGTTATTTGGATTAGGTGTTGCCTGAGCAGGTAGTTGGGTTGATTTTGGATTCTAACCTTGATTAGCTATAGGAGGTGGCATAATGGATTGTTGTTTTGGTTGTTGTAGGAAACCAGTGGGTGGATTTGACCATTGCTAGCCTCCTCTCCATTGGTTAGGCTGCTACCAATTCCCTTGCGGAGGCTACCACTGATTTTGTTGTGGTGATTTCCAATTCCTTTGTGAGGATTGCCAATGGTTTTGTTGGGAATTTGGCCAAGGGTTATTCCACTGAGGTTGGAAGTATGGCCCATAATTTGGAGGGTACTGGTTTTTCCATTGACTATTATATGAACCAAAATTTTGCAAAGGATCATGAGGCATACCTTGTCTTGGGGCCCATGGCCTGCGCTGAGCAACAAAGAACACTTCCTCCTCTCCTTCAATGGTTTTGAACTCAGTAGGGAGATGTTGTACCTCCAAATTGGCCACTATTTTGCATCGGCGGTCTTTCTTTTTTGTTGGTAGTGGGGGCAATATTCAACTAACAGTGCCTCAGCTTCCTCTTTCTTCCTTCTAGCTTGCATAGTATCTAGTTGAGTAGCTACATCATTGATGATATCCTGCTTGAAGTCAGACAAGAGATTGGTAATCTCCACTTTAGATACTTCAGAGCCACTTCCTTTTATAGAAGAAGGTCTAAACCCCCTTCCCTTCTTTACAGCTGCTCTAGAGTAATTGAGACATATTTTCTTGATATCATCCCAATCACTTTGGGTGACATCACCTCCTGCCATGAGGTCAAGAGCCTCCATACAAGTATCACTGAATCCCCTTAAGAAGAGAATTTTTTGAGATTCCTCATTCAGCTCATGATGGGTATTTTTCTGCACGCTAAACAAGAATCTTGACACATAATACTCCAAGGTTTCATCCTCCTTTTGTGACATTTTGAAATGTCATCTCCTCTCAGATCATTTCCTCTACAATACTCCTTATATTTACTCAAGAAAAGAGTCTTCATTTGATCCCAAGTGTTAGCTACATTGCTTCCCAATCCCATGAACCATCTCAAGGCTGACTCCTTTAGAGTAGAGGGAAACAATTTCAGCTTGTGTTCTAAGGTTGTATAGTCATAGCTTCTACAAAGGATTTCAAATTCAAACAAGAAGGTATGAGGGTCCTCAGTAATAAGTCCATAGATTTTTGGCAGTAAAGAGGCAGGGATGTTCTTGAGATTATTATTGCCATGTAGGTCAGGGATTGGAAATGGAAAAATAGGATTTGCCATTCTTGGTTGTATTCTTGGATTAGCTCCTGGTTGATGAACTACAAGAGCAAGTGGATTATTTGATTTTGTTTCTTCGGATAGGTTAAAGCTTAGTTCAGAGCAATCAGAGGAAGAAGATGAAGTAACTAAGTCTTGGCCAGCATCCAGATATGAGTCGTCTTGGAATAGGTTTGGTTCAATCTCTTCAATATCTATGCTCCCAAGAAGGAATCTTCCAAATTGGTCTCTTCTTCTATGCATACAACAAAAGTAAACTAACTAAGGAGATGTTGGAATGCATAATTATAAACTAAAAGTACTAAGAATGAAATCTTAAACTCTTTACTAGCATGCATGTAATAGGTTCTTAGTTTGACACCATCCCCGGCAATGGCGCCAAAAATGTAGTGTTCTTTAATTAGCTCAATAACTAGGAATCACGAATTCCTCTACTCAGGGATTGAACATCACAATTGGCAGTCATGACCTACTAAAGAACCTCATTTAATTATCAACCCAGGGATGTAAACTTGAAATGGGACAGCATAAGATATGCACTAATCACCCTTCCAGACATACATGATTCCTAAAATGCCTTATACTAGAATTTAAGTACTAGAAAAAAATTTACTGTTTAACTTTACTTGGAAATGAAAAACTCGTAAGATACCTATTCTGCCTCTAGTGGCTGCAGGAACAGTTGACAACTCTGTGTTTCTGCCAGTTGTAGGAACAGTCACATTAACTTCTATGAAGGAAAATGTAGCTATTCTATCTTGTAGAATAAAAGTATGGACAATTCCCTAAGTGAGCCCCCTTAGGTAGTGCCAAAAGCAAACAACAAATTAGGGGAAAAACTTTATAAGCTTTACTGATTTAGTGCAAACAAGTACATGGCACAATCTCTTGGCTGAATTTCTAAAACTGAAAGTGTATTACAAAAGCGATTTTTCCAGCCCTTTCTCTGAAAGAGAATGGGCTATTTATTGAAAACTGATCCTAACTACTAACCAACCTTCCCTTATAAAACGGGAGGCATTTATTACATTTAACTAACTTAAGTAAAGAGGTGAATGACAATGAAGAACTAAGTCAAATTAGTTGAGCAGTCTTAAAGCCCCATCATCCTAGATTCATGCACCACCAAGACGACTGGCCTAGATTTCTGAAACACTCTCCCTGCATGGCGGATGAGTTGAAATTGTCTCCTCATCTTTTGTTGTTGAACTAGTCTTTATGGATTTGGTTTTCAATTCTTCAAGTGGAAATTGAATTCCTTTCTTTCAATCATGGTACCTGCAAAATATCTCGCCATCTTTTCCTGAGGAAGAAGGTTAGCTCAACATGTTCATCCTTTAAGACAATCCATTACTTTATTCATTCATTAATTAAGTATTAAACTAAGGAAAACATTGTTTCAGATATCGCTGCAGGAAGTTTTGGTAATGGAGGCTGCAGGAAGGTTTATGATCACACAAAACCATAAAGTATTTATCAGACTAATAAAACATTAAAGGTAATAATCATGGGACTTCTTATCACAATATACTCATCATATTTAAGTCATAAAAGGTCTATATCTATCCCATAAACAGATTGAATGTTTGTTTTAGCATAATACAAATAGCAAAGTATTTATAAAAGTATGATCAAAATGTGCCAAAGACTTGGCTCATCAGCCACTAGGTTTTTATATTCGGGCTTGATCTAGCGATCATCTTTAGTTAACTCATTTAACCATGGGTCAATGAATTTCACATGGTTATACTCTTCCATTTTTCTGTGAATAAAATCCCGTGTCCTCTATAGGTAGAACCCTGTTTGGAATGCTTGAAAAAGCTACGAGTAGGTCATTCTCAAATATCTTCATAGGGTAGTTTTTGAATTTTGGCTAAGGCTTGTCGCTTACATTCACTAAAATAGGTGTAGCCATCTCTACAAAATTCAAATGCTTTGAAAAACAAATTCCAAGACAATGATAAATACCTCTTCTTGGCTCGACTAAGGCTAGGTTTTGAATGCTCTGCTTCCTAAACTCTTGAATTCGCTTTGATTTTTTCCCAAGTGTATAAAGGTGAGTAAATTAGACTAAGTTTAGAAACTTATATTCCTCAGTTCACCCTAACTCGTATTCAATGCACCAATTAATAAAGTTGATGAAACTCTTCACTATGCAACAACAAACCCTTAATTACTTCACAAAGCTCTTTTGGAATTTTCTCCACAAGATCTAAACTATTAGTCTCCAACTTATGTCTTTGTGCCAAGCCATGGCACTTTATATTGGCAAGGGGATTTTTTATTTTCTATTATTTCTCCCCCTAAGCCAATGCTTAGGTTCAGTTTTTGAGAGAATTATCTACACTAGAGGATGGTACAGATTTATTTGTAGTTTTTGATTCTTTCTTTTCCTCAGGCTCTTCTTTCTTCCTCCAGATCTTCTCTATTTCCTTATTTACCTCTATCGAATCAATCTTTTTGATTGGATCATTTCTATTTTTAGGATTATTCTTTCTTATGTTACTGTAGAATCGAGCAATGTGTCCAAGTTTATTGCAATTGTGACATACAATATTCCTTTGAGGGTTATTCTTTTTATTTATTCTAGATTTGCATTGATTAGCCTTATGTCCAAATCCATAACATGTATAACAGTAACCATTGAAAGATTGAAATATTCTACCATAGTTGTAAGTATTCCTCATCTGACTTTTGCATTCACTCGCTCTATGTCCAAAATTCTTGCATGTAAAGAATTGACCAGTAAAGGATGAAACATTCTAATTTATTTTACTTCTACATTCCATTGCTTTATTTCCAAACTTGTTATAGAAATAACAAATACCATTGAAAGATGAGTACCTTTGAGAATTTGGTTGTCTAATAGGAGGTCTTCTTGCATTATTTATTTGATTCTAGAACTTCCCATTATTCTTCTTATCTTCATTCTTCTCAAGTTCACTGAAATCATCTACTTTTGAACTTTCACCTATCTCAAGTCCCAAACCACTTTTAACTTTAGATGCTTTCTAACCTACAATTAACTCATCAAGCATTGTAGAGCTTGTCTTAAACTTATCTTCATGAATTCTTGCTATTTCCAAGTCTGCTCTCAAATTTACCACTTCTTGTTCAAGTCTTGTGCATTCATCAGTCTTTCTTTGTACTACTACATTCAAATATTCCTCAATTCTTCTCTTTTCTTCCACTTTTACTTTCAATTCGGTGATATCTTCATTTTCTTTCTTTAATTGTTCATTAACTTCCTTATACCTTTCTTTGAATTTCTTGATGTGTTCTCTCAATTTTTTGATGCACTCATTAGCTTAATTGATATTTTCCTTTAAATGTTTATTTCCACCTTCAAATCTATCAATATCTTCAAGAGAAACCTTGAGTTCTCCATCCTTGTCAATTAAGCAATCATTATCAGCCATGTGCTCAATTTCCAAGACCTTCCCAAAGTGGTTAAGCTCCTTCAGGGGAACCAGGCTCTAATACCAAATGTTGAACACCCAAAATATTGAGACAGGGGTGAATCAATATTCCTAAAAACCATTTAATTACTATCCATCCATTGGCATAGCATACTTAACAATTAATAGCAATGAAAGTATAAACAACCCATAATACATGCAACACATGAACACCATAATTTTCATGTGGAAAACACAAGATGGGAAAAACCACGGTGAGGGTTAGCTCACAATATAGTATGACCGGTCGTAAAATATTACATAAGGGCTCACTACTAGGAGGACTAACTGTCCAAGTGAACTCATTGTTCATAGTAAAAAGTAAGATAGAAAAGGTGGCTACATAGCCAATATTTGAACTGATACAAAATGCATCTGACATATACTAAATTTAGTTTTGTTAAAGCTCAAGATTTTGATCTAAAAATCTTCACCTGATACCAAACACAAATCTCTGCTCAGAATTATATTCACATATCCTTTTCACAATATTTTGCAAAAATTCGCTTTCTTTCTTGCATTTGGATCACTTCTCTATCTCATCATCATCTACAATCTCAAACCGATCTTTTATATATCAACAACATTGTAAACATTAATTAGGTTGGCCTATTTAGATGTTGCCTAAGGTAGTGCAAAATTTTCCTTGTCAGCACCCAATTCAAATCAAATTACCTTCGCACCATAAAAACATGTGATATAGGTCGGCATGAACCTTAATAGCATCTTATTACATTCACATCACAACATTTAGCCCCACAACCCTTTACATATTTTAGGTCAGCCAAGAATAGGACCTAAAACAAAATACTTGAACTGATCACCAATCACAAGACATGTGGACCTCAAAATATCATGCCAACTGGAAATCTCAAGTCACTAACGCCTATAAGAATTTTCCCAAAACCGTAGTACCTAACACAAATTCATGGAGGAGCACAAAAAAAATAGGTAAACACATTACACAAAAAAAATGGTAATACTTTATATACTGAACTTTTGTCATATGCAGTTTTTGAGCCATTTTCCAAAACCAACTAAAATTTTGAATTCAAAAACTACTAACATCCATAGAAAACATAATGGAAACGCAAGGGAAGATCTATGCATGCGATGAAATGTGAACCAGTCTACGGCAGACACAGAGAGAAAAATCTACCAATGGAGATACATCCAATATCGTTGACATCAATAAAAACATACAACCTCATTCTTTCAACAGAGTTTAATCACACAGTTGTATTTTAAAGATGACAAGGATAAAGGATGATCAAAAAATCATGGTGTGAATATCAGAGATCGATAGACCAAATTCAAAGATGAATATTCTCAATGGATATGACAATATGAATGTGGGTTTGGTCCGGTATATGATGCATTGCATGAATTTAATTGGTTTACCTACTCCTGCAACCATTTGATTAATGATGTGATTTGTAGAGTTGTGACACTATCTACAAAATATTAAAATCAAAATCAAATTGGATACATAAGGAATGAATTAAATGCATATTAGGGTTTAGGTTTTTGTAGGTTGTTATGTTTAGTAAATTTAATGAACCTAAATTTGAAGATGTGAGTGTATGGATAAGTGGATAGGTGGCTTATAAAAGAGGATAATGAGTAAACCCTAGCATAGAATTTTTACAGGTGTGTGTGTGTAAAGCTTGAAGTAATCATTGTAGGTCAATGAAGGGATGCAAAAAGAAGACAATTAGAATTGGGACTATGTGTTGATGTATGTTGCAAGTAGATTGAGCTCTTAAAGCGAACAAAGAATGCACTAAAATAAAAAGGGAAGGTGCAGAGGTTTGTGTGGATGAGTAGAACACAAAAAAAAATCTAAGATCTTTATCAGGGTTAACATTCAGGTGCAAAACAGAGAGGTGCAAAGTAGAGAATTGTGTTGCAGTGACAACAACATAAAATGAAGCAGTTATATATAGGGTTGCAACATTTAATTGTGTTCAATAGAACAAATTATATTGCATTGCATTGTAAATATGATTGGTGGGTGCCATCATATATCTGAATAGGTGCTCAATGTAGGGAGTTGGTGCTTCCTTGAAGTGGGTACTCCTAAAACTAGGGGATTGTTGTCTCCTTAGGGTTAGTGCCCTTGAACTTTATAATCAAAGTTTTCATTGTGACACTAGATTTGAGCAGTAGACTCGAGAAGCTTTAATCGTCGTGGTTTTTCCCATCTTGGGTTTTCCACTTATATCATGTGTTATGAGTTATTGTGTGTTTATGTTTATTTCTCTACATGTTTAGTTCAACCTGCACTTAAGTGCTTAAAAGGAATTAATCAATTTAAAGTGTTGAAGGCCTAAATTTTGATGATCTACTAATTCATCCCCCCTCTCAGTGTATTGTTGTGTTCCAACAATTGGTATCAAAGCCTTAGTTCCCTAGGAGAAGCTTAATCAACTCGTGTATATCTTGAACAATTGAACACAATGACTAGTCAAGAGGGTTCATCTACAAATAAGGCACCTTGGTTTGATGGATCAGATTATGCCTTCTAGAGCATTATGATGGAGACATATTTGGCATCCTTAGGGTTTGATGTGTGGATGTCTATTAATAATGGAGACACACCTTCGTCTATTGCTCCTACTGATGTTGTAGGAAAGGACTATGAGAACAATGCAAAGGAAAAGCATGTTATTCTCTGTGGATTGACAAGTTTAGTATTTGTCAAAGTAATGCATTATCAAACTACACATGATTTCTAGAATAAGTTGAAAAGAATCTAAGAAGGAGATGATAAAGTGAAGTTGGTAAAGTTAAAAACTCTTAGATCCAAGTTTGAAAGTCACATGAGTGAAGAATAAAAGATTGCATATTAACTTCTCAAAGTTGATGAGATTGTGAACTCAATCAAAGGATTTGGAGAAGTAAAGGATCCAATAATTATACAAAAGGTGTTAAGATCCATGCCATCCAAGTATGATTCCAAGATATCTACAATAGAGGAAGCAAGAGAACTAGATAAACTTACTCTTGATGAACTGTATGACATATTTACTTCATATGAAATGAGGATGGGAAATGCAAAGTCATCCAAAAGAGAAGTTGCATTCAAGGCTGCCAATAAGGAGAAGGTTGGAGTATCCATGAAGGACAAGGAAGAAGCCTCCACATCTGAACATGAAGAGACTAATGAGGAAGAAGAAAAATTCATCAGAAGATTAAGAAGAGGCTCCGAAAACTATAGAGGTAAGTTACCCTTCAAGTGCTTTGACTATAGTAAAGTAGGTCATTTTTCTGCTAAATGCCCTTATAGTAAGAAGGATAACTCAGAACAAGAAGTAGATGGTAAAAAGAAGAAACCCTACTTTCCTAAGAAGAAAAAATTTTAGAAGAAAAAGAAGAGTTTGTACAATCAAGAGGAAAGTGATTCATCTGATGCTAGTGATAGTTTAGATGATGAACAAGATTGTGCCTTTGTGATGGAAGAAGGTGATTTTTTTTTCATGGAAAAAGACTCTGAAGAACAAAAGAATGGAAAGGTTGAGGATATTGGTGAAGAATATTAAGAAGGATAAGTTGACCTTGAAGGAGAACTCATTTGTGCCTTAGAAGAGATTGATAATCTAAGAGAGGAGGTTATTAGTCTTAAAAGGAGAATAAACATTAGAAGAAGATTACACAAAAGGAGAATGAGTAGCTAACAAAAAAAATTGATGAATCTAATCAGATGGTGGTAGGCTTGAAGTTACAAGTAGAAAAATCCAAAAGAATTGAAGATGTAGTTAAGTCTAAACTACAGTTCAAAGTTGACAAATGTATGCAGCTAGAGGCATAAATAGTTGCAATAAGAAAAAACTTGAAAAAGGATAGAGAAAAAATAGAAAAAGGCCTAAAGCTAAAGGGAGGCTCAGATATTCTTGATGGATTATTAAGCACACAAAATCCTTCTAACAAAGAAAAATCTGGTTTAGGTCTTGAGAAAGGAAATAGTACTTTTACCAGTGCATTTGCAAAATTATATGAGAGATTTAGAGCAAAAGAAAAGTTTGGTGTAGATGGTGAGAAAGCATGCAATGAGAATACATATGGAGATGAGAAGAAACTAGCTGAGATGAAGAATGTGGAGGTAGAAAAGAAGCCTATTGCAGACAAGAACAACCATTTAGCTCCTAATCATTAGAAAAAGAGGCAAAACATAAGGATAACTAATGTTGATGGATTCACAAGGATGAGAGATGTGAAGAATCCAATGCAAAGAAGACCCCTCATCCTGCTAAAGGAAATGCTATGACCAGGTATTCCTCATAATTCTATAGGTACTATTATACTTGTAATCAGTTTGGTCAGAGGGCTAGAGATTGTAGAATTAATCCTAAAAGGAGTACAAATTTTGTAAGAAATAATCCATGTTTGCTTGCACCTTTACTAGATATGAATGTAATGTGTTACAATTGTAACAATTTTGGTCTTATAGCTAAAAATTGTAGAACAAATATATAAAATGAGAAAAAGAAAATGCACCTCCTAAAATGAATAATGAGTCTAAAGTCTCTAAAGAAAAGGAAGTGAAGGTAGGGAAGAAACCTAAGAAGGTGTGGAAGGAAAAAGAGAAGAATCCCACACAATCAATGATTGCACAAATGACACTTCATACCAAAATGAAAAATTTGTGGGTAATAGATAGTGGTTGTTCTAAGCATATGACTAGTGACAAAAGAAAATTCATCCCACTTAAGAAAAGCAAGGAAGGATTAGTCAATTTAGGTGATAACACTGCAGTAAAAATTTGAGGTAAAAAATGTTAGAGTTATCATACATTAGCTAATAATTAATTAATCTTTAATTGATTATTAGTATAATTTATTCTCATACACTTAAGCTAAACTTAGGATTTCTTTATTAATTGAGTTAATATTAGATCATTATATCTCATCTCATGTGATGTTGACACTTGTCATGATCTGATCTCTTTCTCATTTAGGGCTTTGTTCTTATAAGCATTCAACCCTCATTGTAATTACTCACGGAGAATATCTAGAGCTTTCATATCTTGTTGAAAGTATTTTTCTTCTATAGATTTTTCTTGTTGAAGAATATTGCATATATTGTTTGCAGATCTCTCGCGTAGAAGGTGTATTTGTTTGTTGTTTGATCTTGTGGCTCATGGTTTTGTGCTTGTTCCACAATTCTAACAAAGGAACAATAAGCATAGATGGTAAATCACCTACAAAAGATGTCCTTTATGTTGAAGGTTTGAAACACTATCTGTTGAGTGTAATTCATATGTGTGAAAATGGTTACAAGATCACATTTAATTCTAAAGGTTGTAAAATAAGGAAAAATGGAAAAACAATTACATGAGGAGTAAGAATAGATAGCAACCTTTATAATCTTTGTGAAGTAAAAGGTTGAAATTGTATGATAGGACAAGTGGATGAGAGTTGGTTGTGGCATAGGAGAATGGGGCATGTTAATTTTGATGATTTGGTGAAAGTGAGATCAAAAGGATTGGTAAGGCACATGCCTAAGATAACTAAGCCTACAAACACCACTTGTAGAGAATGTCAAATAGGTAAGCAAACAAGGGTTAAATTTTAGACAAAAGAGTATTCAACTACAAAAACATTGTAATTGGTTCATACTAATTTGTGTGGTCCTACAAGGACAAGAGGATTGAAAGGTGAAAGATACTTCATGTTGTTGATTGATGACTATACAAGGATGACATGGGTAACCTTCCTAAAAGACAAGTCACAAGAATTTGAGATGTTTAAAAAATTTAGAAGGATGGTTGAGAAGGAGATTGGTAGAAGAACAAAATTCTTAAGATCAAATAGATGTGGAGAATTCACATCTAGTGAATTCATTGAATATTGTGAGAAACATGAAATCAAAAGACAATATTTTGCACCAAGAACTCCACAACAAAATGGAGTAGTAGAGAGAGAGAATAGGATAGTTAAGGAAATGGTTAGAACAATGTTAAATGAGGCCAAATTACCAGATGTGTATTGGAGAGAGGCAGTTCATACCATAGTTTATATTTTGAATAGAGCTCAAATTAGAGTAAACAGTGACAAGACTCCCTATGAACTATGGTATGGTAAGCCAACATCTATCAAGTATTTCAAAGTGTTTGGTAGCAAGTGCTACTCAAAAGAGAAGAAGATAATTTGGGAAGCTTTGATTCAAGATGTGATGAAGGAATATTTCTAGGATATTCCACCCAAAGCAAGGATTACAAATGTTATAAAAAAAGGTTGCACAAGATTGTAGAAAGTATCAATGTCAAGATTGATGAAGATATAAAACATGTAAAATCTGACAAAGATTACTTTGAAGATGAATCAAATTGTCAAGAAGAGATTGTTGATGAAGAGACTAAAGAAGAGACTAAAAAAGTGGTGTAGGAGCACCAATCCATTTCAGTTGAGTTTGTTCAAGTTTTCTCTTTGCTAGGTTGTCTTAGGGGTTTGAGGTCTTTGGTTGAGTCAATAAGGTCTAAATTTACCATTTAGCATGTATTAGGAGTTCATCTTTGTAAGTGTGCAAAATTGTAAAAAGTTGACAAAATGCAACTTTAGGAAGGTGAAAGGTCTTAGGTCATATTTTGGTGTGTTTTGAGTTTTGATTCATTGGTTAAGGTCTATTTTTTCATGTTTTTGGGGTCCCTAAGTTCAATTTGTCATATTTTGTCACATTTGTAAAAAGTTGATATCTTGGGGAAAAGTTGCAGAATTGGACCTTTGGGAAGTCTAACAGTCATTTGAGGTTAAGAGGTAGTTTAAACCATTGGATGGGATTGGTCAGTGTTTAAAAAGGTTGGAGAACCTTGATGCAAGGGGTTAGAAAAAAAAAATTTGAAGAAACCTCAGTAAATCTTCCTGTTGACGGTAAATTTTGTATTTTGCATTCAATTTTTGTAGTTGCAGAATCTTGTACGTGCCCATATAGCAACATATTGTTCAAAAAAATGTGTAAATTGGTGTAGACCTATCTTAGCTTTAATTTGAATCTATTTTGGAGGTTTTTCATTGAATTTAAGGAGATATATTGCTAAATTACAATAGACAGGTTTGTAGGTGTTGAATAAAGGGTTTAAGGCTCCATTAATGGCATAAAGCCCATTCCACCTTCTATCCTCCCTATTTCTAAGTGGAATGGGCTCATGATAGTAGATTTAGGATGGTAGAGTAGTAGGCTTAGTCTGTATGAAGGATTTGGTGAAGTTTGGAGGACTGTCCTAAGATGTTTTGGTGAATTTTAGGCCTGAAAGAGATGGGTTTATGAAAGAGTTTGATGAAATACTATGAGTAAAGGTTGTGAGATGGTTTTGTGATTTTTGGCAGACATATCCAAGTGTGTTGGAGGTGTTGACAGTGTTGTGATAGGTTGGGAACACCAAGTTCCAATAAACCCTACCCCTAACAAGTGAAAAGTGAGGCTTTTCTGTTATAGTGGCTAGATGAGGGTTTTTTCTTCTAAAAATTGTTAATTTGAGCCTTATGTCACCTGTTAACAAGGTATGAGTTGTTATTTAGAATTGGTTGCAATTATTTGAGGCACTTCCTTTGAAAAAGTTGCCTAATTGGTCTACTAGGGTGGTGTAATTTCTTGATTTTGAGGAAGTTGATACAAAGTAACCCAAGGAGATTTTTAGGTATGTTACAGTATGCTTTAAAGGGTATCTGAATAGCAAGGTGTTTGTTGATTGGGAGGGTTTTTGGAATATAAGTTGCAAAATTTATGTCTACAGACCTACTAGACAAAGGGTGAGTTTATGTGAATGAGTGTTTTGTTGGGGTTTTGAGAGTTAATTTGTTGTTTGAATCAACTTGTATTGTGGTGGTTTGGATCAAAGACAACTAGCTCTACATCAAAAAGCTCCATCAAAATATGTCCAAAAGGATCCTCTTGTGGATCAAATAATTGGCAACAAAAATGATGGTGTTTTGACTAGGAGAAGAGTTGCACAGAATGAGGAAAAAGTAGGTTTTGCTCTCTTATCTCAGATTTAACCTAAAAGCTATGTTGAGGCGAGCAAGGATGAGATCTGCATAAAATTCATGGAAGAAGATCTACATTAGATAAAGAAGAACAAAACATGGGAATTGGTTCCTAGACCCCCAAGCAAAAATTTGATAGGCACTACATGGGTGTTTATAAACAAGCTAAATGAAGATGGAGTTGCGGTAAGGAATCAAGAAAGAGTGGTGTGCAGGTTTTATGCACAAGTTAAAGGGATAGAATTTGAAGAAACATTTCACCTGTTACAAGATTAGAAGCTATAAGAATGTTTCTTGCATTTTCATTTTATAAAGGATTTAAAGTCTATCAAATGGATGTTAAATTTGTGTTCCTCAATAGAAAGCTTGAATAAGAAGTATACATACAACAACCATAAGGTTTTTAGTTATCAAAGGAAGAAGATTATGTTTGCAGATTAAGGAAAGCATTGTATGGTATTCAAGATTAGACTAGTATCTATGACAACAAGGATTCAAGAAAGGATGTGCAAATAGTAATTTTTGTTTCAAATTTGAAAGTGAGCATATGATTTTTATTGTTGTATATGTGGATGACATCATATTTTTGTGGTAGCAATGACAAGATGTGTAAAGAATTTGTAGTCCAAATGCAAGATGAATTTGAGATGTCAATGCTAGGAGATTTGTCATTTTTCCTTGGTTTACAGATAGCACAAACTGATGATGGGATATTTATATCTCAAACTAAGTATGCTATAGAAATGCTTAAGAAGTTTGGTATGGAGGATAGCAGACCATATATTACCCCCATGATAACTGGATGTAAGTTGAGCAACTCAAATTAGTCACCAATGCAAATCAAACAATGTATAGGTCAATGATTGGAAGCTTGTTTTACTTAACTACATCAAGACCAGATATTATGCAAGCACTGTGCATGGTTGCAATATTTCAAGCTACTCCAAAAGAGTCTCATGTCAACACAGTAAAAGGAATTTTTAGATACATCAAAATTATTGTTGACTTTGGACTGTGGTATCCCAAGAGCAAAGATTTCACTTTAACTGCCTATACCAATGTTGACTGGGCTAGAAGTGTGTATGATAGAAGAAGCATTAGTGGTGGAGCATTCTTTCTAGGAAACAAACTTGTTTCTTGGATGAGCAAAAATCAAGAATCAGTAACTCTTTCTACAGCTAAAGTAGAGTATGTTGCAGCAACAATATGTTGTACTCAAGTCTTGTGGATGAAGCAGACACTCAAAGACATCAAGGTTGAGTACAAAGAACCTATATCTATTCTTTGTGATAATTCAAGTGCAATAAACATATCAAAGAATCTAGTGATGTATTCTAGAAAAAAGCACATATCAATCAAGTAATACTTCATAAGAGAAAAGGTTGTAGATAAGGAAGTAAACATGGAATGTGTGCCCACCAAAGAACAAATTGTTGACATAAGGAATATGTACCCAAAAAATGTAGAGGAAAAGGTCTCCATTTGTGGATCAAAGGTAGAGAACCAAGGCTTAATGCATAAGAAGCCTCCACGAAAGAACCAAGGACCAGTGTTGAGAACCACCTCTTTGTCTCCCAAAGACTCAAATTCAAGAATAAAAAAACCCCTGGCACAGGGGTAGATGTTAATTTCCTCTTCCATGAACTCTTTCCAGTTTTTGCTAATCCAAGAGTGGAGGTCAGGTAAGTTTGGCCAGGTCTTCATAAATCTGCAAATGAGTGCATGTTCTGAAGATATTCCTCTCTTACACTAGTGAAATCGTCCAAACTAATTTTTGGAACTAAGTCTGAGTGTCATATAGAGAAAGGGGGTGAAATGTTGATGGACGTCTGGGTTGGAGAGGGGGCTAAAGAAGAGTTGTTTATAGGAATATTTGATGAAGGTATACACCCCTTATTAATATGATGCCCATTCCTTATGACCTCTATAAAATTTAGCGGATGAACATCCATCTGTTGTGAGGACTAGTCCACAGAGAAGGGTGGATTAGGGCACAATTGAGAATCGTCTGAGTTAGGGGAGACAGCCCCTGCCTTGCAAGATCATGAACCCCCATAATGCACCAATCCCTTCTGCGTGTGGACAAACCAAAAACAACAACATCGGCATTTCGAAGGAGGGTAGATTGAATTGTAAGAAAAGATCTCCAATGGAGCGATCAGGTTATCCTAGCAGTTATTTTCCATGATTACCTATTGACCGTAAATGATTTACAATAAATGATGTTTGGAAGAAAAGATCTCCAATGGAGCGATCAGGTTATCCTTCTCCTGGATAATGGTGTTTGTTGTTCAAACACATGTTTTTTTTTTTAAATTATTATTGTAAATTTAAATCAAATGTTAAATTAGAATAATTTTCTTAGATAAAATAATTTTGGGAATCCATTAAATTTTTTTACATATAAATATTTATAGACAAAGAGAGTATCAATCATGAGTCATGATTATTTTTAATTATTTTGCAAGTGTTAAACTAAGAGAACCAAAAAATAGTTAAAATGTTATTAGTTTAATTTGAAAAAAATAATATTCTTAGTGATTTAAATCAAATATCATAATAATAATAACAATAATAATAATAATTTATGACATCCCTTAAAAGTCCATATATCAAAGGATGGTGAAGGGTTATCTGTGAAATGGACTCCATGATTCTAGTTTCGTTGTTGAATAAAATAAATTTCTAAGAGGCATCTTGGAGATTGTTAGGGTGGTTCAACAAATTCTTGGCTTGGCGACTAATTTTGATACTATTTTCTTTGTCCATATTCCTAGAGAATGGAACAGGTTTCCAGATTGCCTTGCTAAATGGGATTTTGAAGGAGGTCAAGATTGGAGTGTCACTAACTAGGATAATTTGAATTATGAAAAATCATAGTACCTCCTCAAGTTTATTAATGATGAATAAAGGAGGGATGGGTAGCAGCTCAAGCTATGGTTGGAATGGGTCTACTAGACCTTCTATGTTTTCTATGGATAATACCTTCTGGGTTTGCAAGATTCTCTCATGGATTCTCCTTCTTTTGTATATTATGATGGCAATCGTCATCTGGAAATCATTTTGTAATATTTGCTTTTAAATATTTTGAATAAATATTATTTTTTCGTCCATAATAATAATAATTAATATTTTTTTAATCATTTAAAATAAATCTATAAAATGAAGATATTTTTGTTGGAAAATAAATGATGAGATTATTAAATGACTATATAAATTTATTAATGAGTTTAATTAAATGTTCCACATAATAGATAAGTATATATATACTAATTTATTGGGGAGATTATCAAGTGAGGATAGATATAAAATATTATAACTAATCACATTAATTAAATTAAGGGTGGAGTTGACCTTTTACATGAATATGCCCTAGTAGTAGATTAATATGGGTGTAGAAATGTGATTTTAAAATCATCTCGATTGATATGTTATTTATTTGTATGATTAAAATTAGAGAGAACTATTTACACCTTTAAATCTTGCAACTTTAATTATTAATTATCGTCAATATTAGGTGAAATTTTATAGAAAAAAATGGGTTGATTAAAATATGGGCATGACATCCTTGTATTATTATGCTAATATTTTTTAATTAAAGTTTTTATTTATTATTTAATTTTATGATAGATCTTGAGTCTACCACTAAAATTTTAATGGTTAATTGTATTCATATAATTTTTATTTAAAACTATTTTTTTAACCAAGTTTTTAAAAATAGAATCAACAATATTAGCAACACTAGAAATAATTTATTTCATTGATTATAATTCTTTTTTATTTTTACACATATGCTTATTTGTTTTATTACTTCTCACCTTTTTAATTAAGATTTTGATTAATTGCATTTTTTTATTCGTAAGAGGTGTTTTTGATATTTATTGATAAAAATCAAGTACATCAAGCATGCCCTTGATCCAAGGGGTACAATAGAAAAAAACACAACTGGGTTGTCAACATATCCTTCTACAATAGTTATATCAATCATCATTTTTTTGTGTTCTCATTATGCCCCTTCTCTGAGAGGCTTCCACCCTACCCACATAAACCCCTTTTCATGGCAGATTAAGAAGCATCTGATGCATACCAGGAGGAGATTTCTTCCTTTTGACCTCTGTCCAACCATGCTTGGTGTGAGAAGAGACTAGAGTGTTTTGGTCTACTTTGGTAAGGGGACTCTTTCCCCCAAAGACTCCAAAAAAAAATTCTACTACACCAAAATTGATGGCATCAGCAACCCCTGTGCAAATATTCACAGGAGGAGTTGGGGGACCAGCAAAATTGGAGATGAAGTTATCCATCTTGGAATGGGCACCCATCTGTGGATATTTTGAAGATGCTAAAATATTTGAAGAAAAAACCTCTGATGATGAATGCATATTGCACCCATCCTACACCACAACATCCTATGCAAAGTCATTCTGATTAGCTCGAGGGGAATCAAGATCCATCCCATGATATTTTGAAGGAAACTCCACAATATAGTTTTATGGAAGGGCATCAGGCCACCATGATTGAAGCTCAAATTTTGACTTAGATTTGGTGTAGTTGTTGGCTATATGACCAATTTCAAAGCATCTTCTGCATTGGAAGGGAAATCCTTCGTAATCCAAAGGTTGAGACTAGCTACATCATCAATCTTGAAAGTGATATTTGCTGGAAGATCTCTTGAGATATCCAAGTCTACAAGGATGTGGGAAAATGTAGCATGAGTAGAGTTAGAGGTGTTTGTGTTTATAGCTAATAAATCACCCAAAGAATCACCAATAGCTTTGAAGTAATCCTCAAACCAAAACTAAAGTGAGAGGTTTGAGAGGTGAACCCAAATAGATTTCACTGAAAAAGATTCCTTAAGTGGGTTAAAATCTAGGTAGTAGTATTTAAGAAGAAGCATATTTTTCCCCCAACACTATCGTTATTGGAGGATGGCATCCTGATCCTATTTATAATAAAAAACCCTACGCATAGGGGTATACTTCCACATTACCTCTAAGTAGAGATTGTCATATATTCATGATCCATTTTTGCAAATTTGTAAGCTTTGGCCATAATCGATTAAACTATCCAATCAAGCCATTAGAGAGGTAGTATTGCTCCCCTTCGAAGGCATCCTTTTTTAGTTCCTTACAAAAGACTAAAATTGGTGATGTAAAGACCCTCTTGAGGGGGTTTTTTGAGGAGATCCTAGAGGCCCCCAACAAATCTGAGGTCATCCTTCCCTTCGTAGGTCAAGCATCCTAAGACAATAGTTTACCCCTATTTCTCCCCTCCCCTTGAGCAACAACATCACTAAATGAAAAACCCTACAAAGCCATGGCTGCCACCACCCTAGAGGATCCGACAACCACTATTGAGGGGTTGGAAGAGGCATTCTTCCCACCATAGATAACCCTCGAAGGTGAAGAAGAAACTTGCACAAGGACAGAAGGGCCCAAGGGCTTCTGAACAAAACTAGGGCACATCGCAAGAAAATTTGCGGCATCCAAACAACCTTTCCCTTGCCAAATCTTGAAGATCATATAGGAAAAACAATGTCTGAAGCCACCAAGGGGCGAGTAGAGATCGTGTCGTAGGAACACAAAGATAGGAAAGTGCACGATATCGTAGAAGGATTAGTTACAT
The DNA here is from genome assembly GCA_007258455.2 of Sequoia sempervirens. Lineage (NCBI taxonomy): Eukaryota > Viridiplantae > Streptophyta > Pinopsida > Cupressales > Cupressaceae > Sequoia > Sequoia sempervirens. The sequence continues at coordinate 102,547,528 of VDFB02000008.1, read as the reverse complement.
TATTAGTTGACATTGAGATTTTAAAAAAAATATAAAGAAATTTTTTATAGAATTTATCTATATAGAACTTTCAAATTATTCTCCAAGATATCTTAACCAAGAAGATTATTCTCCAAGATATCTTACCAAGAAGATTATTCAATATATTTTCTTCAATTTTTTATTTATTTATTTTCATTCATACTAGAGATTTCATTATCATTTTCAATTGTATTATATTAATAATAAATTTAATTTAACATTATTATATCTAACTTCCTTTAAACTACTAATATCATGTTAGTGAGTGAAAGAAGACTTGTGTGGACTCATTTTCATAATCGCCTTTTCTATATTCATATTGTGTATATTCACTATTTTCACATTTCTATCTTTTACACTTGCTCATCTATGTTGGTATCTTCAATTTTATCTTCTTCCATAGTCATTATATTGGATGATTCAATATTTTTCATTTCTTAAATCCTCTTTCCTATCTCTTTGCCATTTTGTCTCTTTCTCTTGACGTTCTTTGATTTCTTTAGGTGTCATGAGCATCATCCTTATTTTTTTATGGTTAATTTTTTTCATAATTACTAAATTATCTTAATAATGGATTCTTGATAATTTATTTTCTTAATTCTTATAAAAAATATTATAATCCCTTTTAAAATTAAATAAATCTATATAAAATTGTCCTTTAGTAGATTTTAATTCATACATGATGAATAAGATAAATAAAGAATTATATTTATATTGTTGTACTAAATTTTTCCATAAAAAATTCGACAATGATCATAATATAAATGAGTACTCATTTTTAAATAAGTAAATGTATATATTTCCTTATACAATATGTATTAATTATTTTAGAATGCATACACATTTTATACACATTTAATTTTTCACATCCATATTTTTACTTTGGTTTTAGGTTTAGAATAGACTTTTTAAATTATCTTTGAGCCTTAGACCTACAAGTACAATGTCATGGTACTAACAATAGTAAAAATTAACATTGACAATATGGTTGATTACTTTTTTAATTTTAAGATGAAATTAAAATCCATCACATATGATATGTCTAGTTTTAATTTTTAAATAAAAAATCTCATAAACTTGAAATGACATATATTACTAGTTTTTTAATAACGTTTGATTTTGAGATTTTTTATGGTTTTTTTATGTCCAACTTGTTGTCACCTCATTTTTTATGTGTCTCATTTTTGCTTTATTAAGCTCCAAAAATTGTGTATTTGACTCTATCCACTTTTTGTTGAAAAGCAATTTGAAAATTCTTTAGTTGGGTCCCATATGTTGAGTAATTGTCTAAGAGTATTTGTTCCAAGTATATTCATCAAATGTTCGTAGTAAAAGTTGTTAAAGGGTACTTTTGTGGTCAATGTCTTGTAATTTGGTCTTTCTTCAAGTGGTTTTAGGAAATTTTAGATTTTTAGATTTAATCATCCTAGCATGTCTGTCAAACTTGTCATCCCTGGTATTCCTTTCCCCCAACTCCTCTTTTTCCCTCTAAGCCCCTTTTTCCTTAAAATTTAGGATTTATAATTTGGTTCTCCATGCATACTTTATGTTGGCATTAGTTTTCATTGATGTCAAACTTGAGGAGATTGTTGTGATGTCAAAACTTGGTGAGATTGTTATTTGATATGGGCACCTATGTCTACACTTCATTTGTGTTGCCGTTGGTGCTTTCTATTGTGGTGATTTTAGTTGTATGTTGTTGATACTCTATGATGTTCATGGTTTGATGGCATACCTTTGATGTTTTTGATATTCATGGTTGGATGTCATGCCTTGTTTGATATCAAGTAAAGTAGTATTGAGTATGGTTGTTGCTAGCAGAGATAATATCATGATGATATATTAAGATGAGGATTACAAGTATTAAGATGAGGGTTAGAAGTAATGCTGATGATGGAGAGATATTTTTGATGATCTCCAATATATTGTATGCTCTCTCCTATTATTCTTGAGGAAGTATGTGTTGCTACAAGGAAGTTTTGGTCTCTGCAAGTTCTAGTAAAAGTTTATATTTTAGGAAGATGCTTTGAAGGCTATTTGGGAGAATGCTTTGCATTCCTCCACTTTTGGATATATGATCTTGTGATTTAGGATTCAGTGTTTGTGTTTTGTGGATGCTACACTCTTATCTTTTCAAGTCACCAATGTTACTGAGGAAGTTTATGTTATTTGTAGTGTATTGGCAATTTTGTTGGTTGTCTGGACTAGTCCATAACATGCTCCACATTTCTTTGTATTGGTGTTTCTGCTCCTACAGCTTGGTGGATGTGCTCTCAATGTCTGTGTAGTGTCTTAGTTCAATTTTCATGTGATGATGTGTACCACAAGTTTATTTTCTAATGTTCTATCTCATGATTATGTATTTTACGCTTCTAGGATAAAGTGTTCTACTTCAATTTGGTTTACAGTGGTTGTTTGTCACATGACAATGTGAGAGAAGTTTTTGGAAGTGTTGTTGGATGTTCATAGAACATCCCTTTGTGATCAACACATCAGTGGTTGATCTCTTTGGTGTCATATATTGTTTTCAACTTGGGTTGATGTGTGCCAACGTGTGGGTTGTTTTGGATCACTTTGAAAGTTGTAATAAGATTTTTTTTGGTCCTCTCTATCTTCTAGATAGGGTCACATTATATTTTTGTTGCTAACTTGTTGATATTATTGTTTGTATTCTTTTTTGGCTGACCTAATTGATATTTTGAGATCTTATGGAGGATATAAATGCAAGAATAATTTAGTTACAAGATGAGAGTGAGAGGGTGTGGAGATGTGTGAAGATAAATTAAATTAGTGAGTTTTGAATAGAAAAGGGAAATGGGCTTTAACGCCTCAGTTAGCAAAGTGTATTGTTGACATATATTATAATTCCTAAATCTTCATGTATCCTACTTTGAGATAGTAAATCTCATCAGGTCCTTGTATTTTGTATCTTTCCCTGGGGTTCTGCACCTCAATACTACAAGTGCCTTGTATCTTGCCCTAAGGTTGTGAGCCTTAGTCTTCAATTCCATAGGTAGTGAGCCTTAAAATTGTAATTATGTAAGTAGTGAGCTTCTATATTGAGAGATTTCTCTTCGTAGTTTTTCCTTTCTTGGGTTTTCCATGTAAATTTGGTGTTATCTTGTGTATGTGCATTAATTTCCTTATCTTTCATTGTTGCTAATTATATTGTGTGTTTCTGATCTATGAATGAGTTGTTGATCTTGCTAAGAGTTTGAATTTGTATATTGTTGAAGGGTTTATGATTTGAAAGGGTTTAAGTTTTTGAAGATACTGATTCACCCCCCTCTCAGTAATTGGGTGTTTTCAACAATTGGTATCAAATCCAAGTTCCTTTGAAGAAGCTTAACCGCTTGAGGAAAGGTCTGGGATGGCACATGATGGAGCTTACAAAGGTCCTAGGTTTGATGGGATAAATTACACCTTTTGGAAATTAAGAATGGAAGGCCATCTAAACTCTCTAGGGTTTGGTGTTTGGAAATATATCAAGGATGGTTATACTTCTCCTATTGATCCTCCAACAAATCCAAGCTGAGGTTGTATGAGAATAATTCCAAGGCTAATAATGTTATCTTGTGTGGGTTAGCTGATTAAGAACTTTTGAAGGTGATAAATTACAATTCTGCTAAGTATGTTTGGGGAAAACTTAGCAACATCTATGAAGGAGACAATAAAGTAAAGCAAGCCAAGATAAAAAAAAAATTAAGAGTAGATTTGAGACCTTGAGGATGGAATGCTAGTTATATGCTCTAGGTGGATGAAGTTGTTATTGGCATCAAAGGTCTTGGTGGAGAAGTGGAAGAAGATGGGATTGTAAAGAAGGTTTTGAGATCTCTCCCTAAAGCTTATAGTCATAAGATGTCTGCCATTGAAGTGTCTAAGGACTTGGATTAGTATTCAGTAGATGAAATATTTGGTGCTCTCACAACCTTTGAAATGAGAGAATTTGACAAAGATGTTTCAAAGAAGGAAGAAACATTCAAAACCAGTAAAAATATAGATGATAAAGCAGTTGATCATAATGATGAGTTTGATGAGGTAGAAGAAAACTTTGTGAGAAGATTGAAGAAAGGAACCAGAAAATACAAAGGTAAGTTACCTTTCAAGTGTTTCAATTGTGGAAGGATCGGTCATTTTGCATCTAAATGTCTTTATAAAGAATTAGATGATAGTAACAAAAGAGATAAGTTCAAAAGAGGTTTCTATTCTAAGGAGAACAGTTGTTCCTCAAAAGATGAGGACAATTATTCAAATGATAAAACCCTATTCATGGCTTTGAAAGATAAAAAGGGTGATATTGAAAAATATTTAAGAGGTCTGGTACTTTGCAGGCTAACAAAAATAATGAAAGATCTATGGCTGTGTGGATTGCCTTTCATGCAAAGGAAGAAGCAAATGCTTAGGTGATTGATAATGGTTGCTCTAACCACATGACTGGTGATAAGGGAAGGTTCGTTAGTCTTAAGAAGTGTAATAGTGGAGCTATTAAGTTTGGTGGTAATGAGTCAACACAAATTTGTGGAAAGGGTGCCATTAAAATTGATGAAAAGAATAGGACTGAGGATATCCTCTATGTCAAAGGTTTGAAGCATAATCTTCTCAATGTTATTCATATATGCAACAAAGGATATAATCTTACATTTCATGCCAATGGTTGTGAGATCAAGAAGGTAGGGTTCAGAAGACTAGTTGCTAAAGGTACAAAGACAAATGGAAATGTCTATCATCTAAAGGAGGCAAATGGAAGAATCTGCTTATGAGCTCAATCCGGTGAGTGTTGGCTATGGCACAAAAGAGTGTGACACATAAACTTCTATAATATGGTGAATATCAGTTTTACTCATGTAGTGAGAGATATGCATAGGATAACTAAGTCTGCAAACACATTATACAAGGAATTTCAAATGGGAAAGCAAATAAAGATAAGTTACAAAAGCAAGGAATGCTCTGCTACAATGCCATTGGAGTTGATTCACACTACCTTTGTGGACATACAAGAAAAAGGAATCAACAAGGTGAAAGGTATTTCATGTTGCTTATAGATGATTACACTAGAATGACTTGGGTTACATTTTTAAGAGATAAATCAGAAGCTTTTGATAAGTTTAAAATTTCCAAAGGAAAATTAGAGAATGAAATGGATGCTAGATCAAATTATTAAGGTCAGATAGAGGAGGTGGATTTACTTCAAATGAATTTGAAATTTTTGGTGAATATCATGGTATTAGGAGACATATGTCTACTCTTAGAACCCCTCAACAGAATGGGGTAGTGGAGAGGAAGAATAGGACTACCCAAGAGATGGCTAGGGCTATGTTGAAAGATGTTGATCTGCCTGATATGTATTGGAAGGAAGCAATTCACATTGTTGTCTATTTGCTTAATAGAGTACATTTGAGGGTCAATAGCACTAAGACCCCTTATGAGCTATGGTATGGTAGGATTCTGATTGTTAGATACTTCAGGATCTTTGGCATCAGATGCTACATCAAAAGAGAAGAAGACCTTGGAAAGTTTGATTCAAGGTGTGATGAAGGGATCTTCCTTGGATACTCAATCAGAAGCAAGGCCTATCGATGCTACAAAAAAAATTGGGAAAGATCATTGAAAGCACAAGTGTTAAGGTAGATGAAGATTTGTGTCAGATCTCACAAGAACCAAAGGTTTGGGGATATGATATGACTCCCTAGATTGAAGAAGAAGAAGAAGAGAAAGAAGAGAAGGAACCAAAACCAGTGATGGCTCCCAAGACTCCAGCAAAATATGTTCAAACGAATTATTTTGTAGATCAAATCATTGGAGATAATAATGAAGGTGTGCTGACCAGGAGAAGGCTTGCAAGAGCAAGTAAGCAAGTGAACTTGTGTTTATTGCCAAAGGTAGAGCCCAAGAACTTTGTTGATGCTAGCGAAGATGATGGTTGGATAAAGGCAATGGAAGAGGAATTGAATCAAATAGAAAAGAATTGGACATGGGAGTTGGTTCCCAGACCATCTAACAAGAATGTGATAGGAAAAAATTGGGTGTTCTAGAACAAGTTGAATGAAGATGGTGAAGTTGTGAGGAACAAAGCTAGATTGGTATGTAAAGGTTATTTATAATTTGAAGGTGTTAATTTTGAGGATACTTTTTCTCTAATGGCTTGAATGGAGGAAATAAGGATGTTTCTTGCTTTTGCTACTCACAGGAATTTTAAATTCTATCATATGGATGTTAAGTCAACCTTCTTGAATGGTGATCTAGAGGAAGAGGTATTCATTGAGAAACCAAATGGTTTCCAATTATCAAAAGATCTAGATATGGTGTGCAAACTCAAGAAAGCTTTGTATGGACTCAAGCAAGCTTCTAGAGCTTGGTATGCTCGATTGGATAAGTATTTACTTCAACAAGAATTCAAGAAAGGTACTACAAATAGTAATATTTACATTAAGGCACATGAAGATAATATTTTGATTATGGTTGTATATATTGATGGCATCGTCTTTGGTAGAGATAATGATATGTGAAAGAGGTTTACAGAAGAGATGCATAAAGAATTTGAGATGTCAATGATTGGTGAGTTGTCTTTCTTCCTTAGGCTTCAAATTGTTCAACTAGATGATGGTATCTTTATTTCTCAAGCTAAGTATGTTAAAGAGATGTTGAAGAAGTTTGGCATGGAGGATTCCAAACCAATAAGTACGCCTATGGTGACCGATTGTCACTTGAGCAAAATTGATGTCTTCGGAGGTTGATCAGACTCTTTATAGGTCTATGATTGGAGGTTTTTTGTACTTGATTGCTTCTATATATGATATTATGCATGCATCATGTTTAGTTTCCAAATATCAAGCTAATCCTAAGTAATATCATGAGAAAGCAGTAAAAAGAATATTCAAATATTTGAAGGGAACTCTCCAGGGATTATGGTTTAGGTACAAGAAGGATGATATTTTTTCTTTGAGTGCTTATACTGATGCTAATTGGGTAGGATTTGTGGATGACTACACAAGTATTAGTGGAAGTGCATTTTTCTTAAGAGACAAATTGGTCTCTTGGTTCAATAAGAAGTAGGACTCAATGTCCTTATCCACAATAGAAGTTGAATATTTTGTTATAGCATCTTGCTGCACCTAGGTGCTTTGGATGAAGCAAACTTTGAAGGATATAAAGGTTGTATATGATGAATCAATTCCAATATTATGTGATAATACCAGTGTAATTAACATTTCCAAGAATCTAGTGGTGCATTCAAGAACCAAACACATTTCTATCCAGTATCACTTTCTAAGGGAGAAGGTTGTAGAGCAAGAAGTCAGATTGGAGTATGTGACTACTAAGGATCAGATTGCAAATATCTTCACTAAGGTGCTATCAAAGGATACTTTTGAGTATCTCCGACAGAAGTTAGGGGTTATTGCCCCTCCATTTTCTAACTCAATGCATGGATGGTGCATCTATCTAGGGAAAGAAATTCATGTCATATCCTTTTCTCTTGGATTTATGTGTACTACCTCTCAAGGAGATTAGGTAGTTGATTGGTTATTATTGATAGGGGGAGCTGGTATGACTACTTAAAGAAGTACAGTTGTTGAGCATGTAGTATTTTCTGAAGTAGAAGAGTTATTGGTCAAAGGAGGAGAATGTGCTTATGTTTTAAATGAAGATCTTTTTTCCCTTTGTCCTTGATTCCAAAGGGGGAGAATGTGCAGGTGTGTGTTTCCATCAATGTTAAAGGGGGAGATTGTTGGTATTGGTTGTCATTGATGTCAACACTTGAGGAGATTGTTGTGATGTCAACACTTGGTGAGATTTTTATTTGACATGGGTGTCTATGTCTACACTTAGTTTGGGTTGCCATTGGTGCTTTCCATTGTGGTGCTTTCAGTTGTATGTTTTTGATACTCTATGATGTACATGGTTGGATTTCATTCCTTTGATGTTGATGATGTTCATGGATAGATTTCATACCTTGTTTGATATCAAGTAAAGTAGTATTGAGTATGGTTATTTCTAGCATAGATAATATCATGATGATATATTAAGATGAGGATTAGAAATAATGCTGATGGTGGAGAGATATTGTTGATGGGATCCAATATGTTGTATGCTATCTCTTATTGTTCTTGAGGAAGTATGTGTTGTTGTAAGGAAGTGTTGGTCTCTGCAAGTTGGTGAAAGTTTTTGTTTTAGGAAGATGCTTTGAAGGTTGTTTGGGAGAATGCTCCACGTTCCTTCATTGTTGATGATATGATCTTGAGGTTTGGGATTCAATGTTTGTGTTATGTGGGTGTTGCACTCCTATCTTTTCAGGTCACCAGTATTGTCGAGGAAGTTTCTATTATTTGTAGTGTATTGGCAGTTTTGTTGGTTGTTTGTTCTCGTCCAAAAAAAAAATCTTTGCATTTCTCTGCATTGATGTTTTTGCTCTTGTGGCTTGGTGGATGTGCTCTTAGTGTCTATGCAGTGTCTCAATTTAGTTTTCATGTGATGGTGTGTACCACAAGTTAATTTTCTAATTTTCTATCTCATAGTTGTGTATTTTGTGCTTTTGCGATGAAGTGTTCTACTTCTGTTTGGTTTGCGGTGGCTTTTTGTGGCATGAAAATGTGAGAGAAGTTTTTGGAAGTGTTGTTGGATGTTCATAGAACATCTCTTTGTGATCTACACATTAGTGGTTGATCTCTTTGGTGTTGCATATTATTGTTTCCGACTTGGGTTGATGTGTGCCAGTGTGTGAGTTATTTTGGATCACTTTGGAAGCTTTAATAAGATTGTTTTTGGTCCTATCTATCTTCTGAATAGGATCATATTATGTTTTTGTGGCTGACTTGTTGATGTTATTATTTTATTCTTTTCTAGATGACCTAATTGATGTTTTGAGATCTTGTAGAGGATATAAATGCAAGAACAATTCAGCTGCAAGATGAGAATGAGAGGTTGTGGAGATGTGAGAAGATGAATTAAACTAGTGAGTTGCAGACATAAAAGGGAAATAAGCTTGAACACCTCAGTCAACAGAGTGTATTGTTGAAAAATGTTGTAATTTCTAAATCTTCATGTATCCTACTCTAAGATAGTGAATCTCATCAAGTCCTTGTAATTTGTATCTTTCCCTAGGGTTGTGTGCCTCAGTACTACAAGTCCCTTATATCTTTCCCTAAGATTTTGTGCCTTAGTTTGCTAGTCCATAGGTAGTGAGCCTTAAAATTGTAATTTTGGAAGCAGTGAGCTTCTATATTGAGAGATTTATCTTTGTGGTTTTTCCCTTCTTGGGTTTTCCACGTAAATCTAGTGTTATCTTAAGTATGTGTGTTAATTTCCTTATCTTTCATTGTTGTTGATAGGAATAAGTGTTTTTTCTTTGTTAATGAGTTGTCGATCTTGCTAAGAGTTTGAATTTGTACATTGTTGAAGGGTTTATGATCTGAAAGGGTTTAAATTTTTAAAGATACTGATTCACCCCCTCTCTCAATATCTAGGTGTGTTCAACACTTTCCTCAACTGCCAATTCCCTCCCAAAAAAATCCACTTTACAAATTTTAAAATTTTAAAGTTTCTCATCCCAACATCCCTATCAAACCTTTAGGGTATTTTTCCCTCTTCCCCCTTTAGCAAGCAAAGTCTTAAAACTTTGTTGTATGACAAAAATCCTTACCTACCTATAAGATCCTAAATACCATTAATGGTCTCAAAATAAATATGATTTGATAGATGAGAACTCTTAAATGCTTCTTAGCACCAATGGGCCCCTCTAAGACATGAATGGTGTACAAAAGCATATGGTTGTTGATGTAAATGGCATGGTTTCAAGTGTATGGACAAGTGAAGGTGATACAGGAAAGCATGAGAAGCTTATACAATTATATATGACCTTGATTCTTTCCCCAAGATCTCTTGATGAAATTAAAAAAAATGATATTTTATATATTTTCCAAGAGAAAGAAGAGGAAAAATAGTAGTTACAGAACCAACAAAATAGTGATATTCACAAGAAGCCCTGGAGTTTCAATTTCTAGTTCTAGGTAAAGGTATTTTGGTATTATAACAATCTAGGTTCATCCCACATTTTGTAACTTTTATAGACTAAATGATTAAAGGAATAATTGACCTTAGTTGAGTCTCCTTGTGTATAATATATATTCCTAGATATGTATTGTTTAGTTAACCAACTGGATGATTGTAAAATTATTGTAAATATTTTATAAATTATCTTTTCAGCATAATAAAAGAAATGTATAAGTATGCTCATGTCGATTACTAAGTGTAGTGTAGGAAAAAGTGTCCCTTTTTCACACTTAATTTGGGAATAATTAACAATAAAATGGACTAAATGATGCCTTAACTTAGCATTGTAATATGTATTTTACATATTCACATTAAGTTTAGGGCCTTACTAAATAAAATGGACTTAATCATGTCTTATTTATGGTGTTGTAAAGTGTACCTTTACACTTTCACACTTATCTAGGGCTTTATTAATTAATTGAGGTTAATTTCACCTTAATTGGCCCCTTTAACTCAAATCCAAGCCTAATTAATAGCAATTTCTGAAGAGGAAAACCCAACATTCATAAATGTCATGACATAACACTTATCATTGGAGAATGTTTGTCCTAGGTAAGTGACCTAGGCCCCATTCACCCAAGGGCAAACAAGTCCTCACTTAGACCTAGGACACTAATTTAAATTATGTTTTTGGTGGTATTTCAATGATTTCAAATGTATATTCACATGTCGACTTGTGTTTGTATACACCTAAAATCGGTCTAGATAATTAAATAATTAAATACACGTTATTTAATTAATTGATCTTTATTTCGTCTACTTATAAATAAATTCTAAATTTATTTATATAGTTCATTTTCTAATTCTTCTATCTTAAATCACATTCTTCTAATCTTAATTGAATAAACAAATTTAAATAGTTTGTCTTATTTAATTATTGTAGACATGCAAATTTTACATTATGCATTCGATCGAATTCAGTCAAATTAGATGTCACATTAGGACCATTCATCAATTAATCAAGTGCATTTTCATCCATTCAAATAAACATTATCATTCAACCTTCATCTTGCATCATCCATTTAATTAAATAAATTAGGACTTCATTTAAATCAAATCTTAAATTGTATTCCATCATTTTCTGATTTAAATAAATCAAATATCAAAGTCCAAAATGTCAACTCACCTAATCAGCATTAAATCAGCATGATCATCATCTAATCCTAATCTAATACTAATCACATCCCACTTGCATTATCTAGATCTAGCCACTTGCACAATAAATCAATTTTATTGATTTATTAAAACCTCATTTTCTCTCAACATGACAAGTCAAACAGGGCATTTATTGCTCTTCTTTCTTGTCCCCCTCTCAAAATTTATTGCAAATTTGAATTCAAAAATTCCCCCTCTTGGGCACTCTTCCCAAATCTTGCACATACATCAACTAATCACATGATGACAAGTGTCCTCAACTCATTGGCTTGTTTTTGATCCCACATTGGTCCCTCTTCAACAATCTTAGCATTTGAAATCTTCAAATAGAGGCTTCAACATTGAGCAAATCCTCCACAATCTCTCCACAATCTCTCCACAATTTCATGCAAGGTTACTCTCTTAATTTGAGAGCTCATCTTGCTCATCACTCTACCATCTTCATAGCATTTTCATCTTGAGCTTTGATCAAGGATTGGGAAAGGGTCACTAGCACATGTGACACCAATCCAATATGAGATAGAGTTGGATTCTTGCTTCTTTGTGCTTTCACTTAGTTTAGTTGATATTTTGTTGTTTGGATTGCATTATGAAGCATGATTCAATATTTCATATGGATTCTATATTTGGTTTGCTTGATTTAACAAAACTCATGTTTGTTTATTTTTTCAACAAAAGAAAACAACGAAAGCAAAGAAGGAAGGATAACGAAGGTACAAACAAATAACGAAGGTACAAATGAACAACAAAGGTGAAAAGGTACAAGGAAGCGAAAAGACAACAAAGAGAAGGCTATCAAATGAAAACCAAGGAGGGGAAATTTTTTTTTTGAAAACACAATGTGTTTTTAAACACTTTAGTGTTTGATCAACACTACCTCATGAAATTGTTTTTCTCTTCGTTTTAGAACACTAGTTTTCATTTGGGTCTAAAATGAACAATTTTATTTTCATTGCAAAGGGCTTAAAACGAATCTTAGCACAAACACACTAGATTTTGTTTGAGGTTAAGAATTGAACAATCAAAACTCACACTTCATTTTGGTGTTTAAAACGAATTCACAATTGCTTTGAAGGGTATAAAACGAACAAGTGTTTGAATTGTGTGATTGTCTTTTGAGTACGTATCCTCTCCCCTTGCGCTTCGTGCGATCTAGGGTGCAAGAGAAACACTCAAAATACATTTTATTGCTTTGAAACACTTCAATTTGGGCTTAAAAATTGAACATCTTGTGCGAGTGTGAGTAGGGGCATTTTACGTACATTCTTTTTCTTTGTGCCATCAAAGATCGATCGAGTTACGGATTGTGTTTTTGCTCGCTTTTGTTTATCTTAGAGGGCGCCCAGGGAAAAAGTACTCACCCAAGGGACGACTCAACCGGTAACACTCTAAAGCCAAGAGTATTTCCAGTAGGGATATAAATGAGGATTTTGGTTAAGCCATAATCCGCGGTTGGCTCCGACAAGATGGATCGAAAGGGGACTCTTACCACGTTGGGTCAACTCCTCTGACAGAAGTCCACTAGAACCCATGTGCTAGAATTTGCCAAAATCCTTAATCTATTGTTGGTGCAAGAACGGTCATTCGAAGCCACCCACACTTTTACGGTCTTCTAGTAGAGATGGAAAGCATGCCATGGGAGTTTCATGGGTGTTGATGCTTGGCTGGATTGACGTTAATGAGTCGTGGAGGGGAGCCAGTGGGGTCAAGCATCTAACCATCCGCTAGGGATAAGCGTAGCTGGACTTGTCCAAGTGGGAATCCAACAAATATAGTCTTACACATCCATAGGGCTTGTAATTATTCTTTGTTTGAAAACACAGTGTGTATTCGAAAACATTTTGCAAACAAACATTCAACATGGTTCTCAAAATTTCAAACCCTCTTTAAGACAAATATCATTGACTCAATCCATATGTTACTGCTTTCCCTGCGGATTCACATTCGTAGAGGTTCCTAAGCATTGGATTATACCTCAATTTGTCTTCTTGAGTAAACAATAGGAAAACCTTTGCCTTAAGTTCATTGAATTTCCACATAAAATATCTTGTGTGGGTTTAGGGAAATTAAGACATTGGACATCTTAGTTTGAAACTTTAATCAAAGAGAGTTTTTTTGGTAAAATAAAGCCATTAAGCAAAGATAACAAATTGGACCCCACACATGTGCTTGATATCTCTTGGTCATATTGGTCTTTTGATTGCTCTTAGAGAAAAGTGTGTTCTTCAATACCTTGGCCTAGTAAACAAAGTCTCTCTAAGTCTCTTAGGATCAAAATCAAACACTTCATCCACCTCAAACATTTATCAACATCATCCCACAAACAACTTTAGAGCTTTGAAAACGTCATTACCTAGACTTGGGTACATTTCCAAACCAAATCAAAATCATTTGTTCAGTTAGGTGTGTTTGGATGAATCCTCCCACGCACACTTAGTTAAATTATCAACCATCCTTTGAACAAGTTCATCCTAAGATCACATCCAACATCTTAGGGTTTACAAGTTCATCATCCAAATCAAACAATCAAAATCAAAATCCCTAAAGTCTAGCATTGATCCAAAGTCCCTAAACGTTCATCATCCATATTATTTACACCTTTCATCCTTCATCTCGTCATTGATCCTAGAACGCCTTAGAGGTCACTTTTGCAACAAGGTCAAAACACAAGAAGAACATGGAATATAAACTTGATCCATACATCTTGGGTAATCCAAATCAATTGAATCCTCAAAGCCTTGCATTTCCTATCAATTATCAAAGTCCATGCATAGGATCATTGCCTTCGACAAATGTCAATGTTACAACAAGTGTGAGTATACCCAAGTCAAAGTTTGGAACACATTTCCCAATGATAGATCTAAGTCCAAACCTAAAAATCCACCAATCGAACAATCAATACATGAGTCTTCAAACGAACAATGTCATTCCACCAAATCCCTACAAACCAAATGTGGATGTACCAAGTGCAAGTTTTCGAAACATGAATCCTAACTCGGAAAACTTTGGAAAAATGATTCCCAATACCAACAGTGTTCATCCTATCATGCCAAATCTGAACATCATCCCAAATCAAAACATTATCCAAAGTCAATTTTCCCATAATCCCATTCAAAAACCGAAAGCATGCATGCCAAAACTACTTGAACACAAGCCAAATCAACTATCTCAAGTGAGTCAAGATCAAAATCAAGAACAAATTTGGCGAGATCAAATTGCAGAACTTTCCAAAATAGTTGAGGCATTGCACCAAGGGAAATCTCCACCACCATTACCAACATCATTCCTTAGTTTAGGGCTTCCCCCTTTAACTAGCACCAATCAATCCACCCAAATCAATCCACATAACGTCAATCAAACCATCACGTCAAATCCTTCGAATATACCATCGACATCGCACCAACAGATGGTATCTAATCAAACACCAACGTTGATCCCAACCAATCAAAATACGGTCTCCCAAAGACCTATCACCTCGGTCAATCCAACCATCTCTATCACTTCGATCACTCCAACCACCACTATCATGCCCATCAAATCTCAACCCCTCACTACCATGATCGCTCCGAGCGTATCTCAAACACTTTTCACTACATCCAACATGATTTCGAATCCACCACCACCCCCACCACCAACAATTTCCACCACATCAAGCAAATACGACGCGACATTACAAGCTGCTTTTCAAAAGGGATTCCAACAATATCTAGCCATGCAACAAGCAACACAAGCTCAACAAGTGAAACAATCCTCTCAAGTTGCCCAAGCCTCTCAAGCTACCCAACCAACACAAGCACAAACACAAAAGATGACAACTATTGAAAACAAGGATCAAGATCAATCCATCACTGAGCACACGTTTACTTCATCTAATGATCAAATCGACATATGTCAAGATTCACTTTTGAATCACGATCAAAATCCACCAACAAAAATTGACAATGAGCCAATTCAAGAAATATCAACATCCTTGACTCTATGGTGAAGACATTCTAATCTCCACACGCGGTGTAGAAACAATAGTCAAAACCTCCCGTAGGAGCACATTGTGATGTATGTACAATCAATGATCAACTCACCACCATACATGAGAGCCACTCTTTAGTGATCTATTTCAAAGGAGTGTTAGGATTATTTGATCCCTCTTGACATAATCATGATCCATTGACCTATGATCATGATGAAAATGTCTCTACATCGCCTTACGAGTTAGAGGACATATCTCAAGAATTTACTCCAAAGCATGATCAAAATCTTTCACCAAGGTCTAGCAATGGTCCCTTCCAAAACATGTTGAACCCCTTTGACCTCATGGTTATTGATGCTGAAGGAACCTTGAACTTGACCATGCCTAATGTCGACATCCAAAAGTCCTTTGTAAGAAATCCATCCTTTGAAGCTGCTCCATGTCAAGAACTTGATTTAAAGCATGTCAAAAGCAACTCCAAAATCATTCAAGATCAAGAATTTGTATCTTCAAGATACTACAATAATCTGATGGACACTCTCCTATCTATGCAAGATGATCATATCCATACTCCTCCATCTACCCATGAGATGCTTTCTTTGGATGGAAACATAGATGATCGTTATTTAGAAAAGGATCCCTTTATTCCTGACATTATTACACACAAAGAGAAGATTCTTAACTCCTACAATCAAACGGAGTTGTCAACATCAGGATCAAATATGTCCCAAACTCAGATTGAGGACATCGTGAATAAAGATATCCATCATTATCCGTCGAATAAAACAAGTCAAATAGAACATCCAGAGTTAGTAGAGCAGCAAATTGAAAGAATGTCAACTATGGAGGTCATTTGTCAGAGCAGGTTTACTGAAAAAGATATCTCAAAACAAGCAGAATCAAGGAATGAAAGTGATACTATCACTATACTTGGGGCAACTTCATCTCAAGCAAATGTCAACATAGAAAGCACGAAGAGTCCTTATGATGAAACTAGTGTCAATACTACAACCAGTCACGCCATGAATCTTCATCCACCCATTACCTCATCCACAAATTGGGACCAACGTCAAAAGGAAGATTTGAATCAAAGTACGAAGAACGTTATCAAAACAAAAGAAGCTGAGAAACATAAAGGACAAATCAAATACATATGGATACCAAAGCATACAAAGAAAGATCATCCCTATCAAACTCCATCAGTCAAAGAAACTATGGGGCAAAATCAAAAAGGGAAAAGTATCCATCAAAGATGTCCGCAAAATCAAAAGCGGGCTTTTCAAGCGACGTACAAAGTATATCAAGCAGTTGGTCCTAATTCCATGCACACTTTCGTATCCACCCATCATTGCTCATCTTCCCAAGTTTGGAGAGTCAAAGGTTCCAAACTATCAACCAATCCATCTCTCTTATCCTAAACACCTTCCATCATGCCTCACACATAATATCCATTTCTTACATTGACCGTGTATTGTAGCGACCCTTCATCATAAGGATTAAGGCATTTTATGGCGATGTATAGCACCAAGGCCGAGTTAACTCGGTACATCGTGAAGTAGATCAAGAATCGAAGTGGCATTCAAGTGCACATATCTTAGCAAAGCAACTTCTTCAAACAAGATATCCCGATGGCACATTATGTGAGGGGGCATCTACATCGTGACACCACAGTGGTTCGATAGATCTTTGAAGAAAATCAAAAAATCAAAAATATCAAAAATCCAAAAAAATCCCAAGGGAAAAAGGATTAAGAAAGCGGTAAAGAGATAAAAATCGTCCTCTGAGTGAAAACCGCGCCAAGGCTTTGGAGCAAGACCATGATGAAAACTGGAAAAGCAGTCGTAGTAAGTCGAGAGGCATCTATGTCGCCGCGGATAAAAGCATCTCATCCATACGTAATAAATCGAGGCATTCCATCCATCTCATCCATAATAAATCAATCCATCCATGAACCATTTATCCAATCCATTTAATATGTCGCATCCATCATCTTAGTTATCTTGATCTTTTGTACAATTTTTGGAATACGGCTTTATGCTTGTATGAAGTAAAACATCTTGACATGAGTCATTTTCATTGATCCTATCCTATCCTATGTTATCTGAGTCATGAAGCATTATCCAAATGAGCATTCGTTATTCGAGCACCTTATCTTATCGCAAGATAAATCCTTGGCATACTTTGCGTGCTTACCATATCCATCCATCCATACACTTATCCGAGCATCCATCCATTGCATTCCATACGTTGCTGGACATTGGGGGCAGATATGTACATCTTTCTTCGAGAATAAATCTTGATCTATATCCTTCACCTTATGTGGTGATCCAAACATTGGAAAACATGAAATCAAATTGGTCAAAGCATTTGTGATCTAGAATCCGAATCACTAGCCCATGGCATATTTTGACAAGAACATGTTCTTTATCAAAGCTTCATCTTCCATCAAACATCAATCAAAACAATCACTATCAGTCGCATCTAAATTGCACTTCAATGTCACATCAAATCATTCAAACAACTTTTTGTTCCAAATCAAGCTTCATCAATCCTGATCAATCGAATCCAATCAATCCATAATCTTGGGATATCCTTCCCGATCATTGTGTTTCTTAACACTATCCTTGCATTGTTGTGCATCCTCAACAATGTTATCCTCATCAATCTCAATCAATCCATCCATCCTTGCATTGTTGTGCATCCTCAACAATGTTATCCTCATCAATCTTGATCAATCCAATCATTGCATTGTTGTGTATCCTCAACAATGTTATCATCATCATCAATCCGTCGATCGGATCAATCCACCTTAGCTTGGTTTTCAAACAAAATCCCAAATAAAGCACTGATATCATTACACATCCATATCCAAATCGTCAAAATCATGCGAAAAATCCCAAAAACATTAGAAAACTAAAAAATCAAAACATTTGTAAAACCTCAAAAAAAATACCAAAAGCGACCTCAAAACACTTGTTCAAAACATCAAAACTGTCAAATGTTGAAAAATCATGCTGTCTCATCTCTCTTTTCACGTAATAATCAATCATCCATAATAAACTGATCGTCATCTCCATCCTTTGGCAACACAAACAAAAACAATCATAGCAAGCAACAAAATCAAGCTTCAATTGTAAAATCAAAATCGAAACAACTGACCCCTAAAACAAAATCAAACTCTTGATCAGTCGCAAACATGTCAGTCGACCTTATATCAACAGCCTATCAATCAACTTATCAAATCATCATCATCCTGTACAATGCATGTCCTAGGATATATCGTTCCGACAATGGGCATCATTTATGGATATCACCTTGGATTCTTATCCTATCAAAGCATCCCCTTTGTTTGAAGGTATGAAGAACATTGGCTTGTTTGTGTACTTGATCTTTTATTTTAGTTTATCTTATTCTTGCAGCTCATTCGAGGACCTCTAGATGATATCCGACGAAGGATTTAGAGAGAAAGAATGGAGACAACGATCGTTGTGGTACATGCATATGCTTGTTTGGGGCGCTCTTGTAATATAACTTGGCGTGCTTTTGTTGATGCATCTAGCAAAGGTTTCGTATGTCAAGTGTGAACAAGAATACTCCTATCTATTTGTCAAGTCAAATTCCATCACACCTAAGTACAACGCCATCCACAGTCCCTTTATACGCTTGATGCATGCGTTAGCAGAGGTGTTATCAAAATAAAAGTAAGTGACCGGCAGCTGAAATCCCAATCCTTGATAAGCAAATCATCATCATCATCCAATAATCATCATCTCTAATAGAGTCTCGACCAATCATGGACTTGTTGGATCCTCTTGTCATCATCTCATTCCTTTACTAACATCATGCATCCATCATGCATCCATCCTGCATCTACAAACCATCAATAAACTGCATACCACATATCATTCATATCATACATCATAGGAAACATCGATCATTTCACATGCATTGCATATCATCATCATAATATAGATCTGTTAGTCTAAGCATTTCATAAATCACCCGTTGCATAATCACAGCATATCACATCATCCATCTCATCCATCTCATATCATATCATCATTTAATTTGTTTAGAATAATATAGATTTGTTATTATAAGCATCTTGAAATCATCTTTTGCGTAAATCATCCATAACCATCCATTTTGAAGACCTCTTTGCTCAGCGGATTGACCCTCAAATCGAATCTTTTCGCTCGATCTCTCAAGGGGGCAATGTACCAGTGTACTTCTTTCCGCTGGGGCATCCGAAAAATCATGAAATTTTTAAATTTTGATAGCGGAAAGTTTATTCTTTGAACCAACGCAACAAGTACATTGCTTCAAAGAGGGGCAAAATGTAGACATGCAAATTTTACATTATGCATTCGATCGAATTTAGTCAAATTAGATGTCACATTAGGACCATTCATCAATTAATCAAGTGCATTTTCATCCATTCAAATAAACATTATCATTCAACCTTCATCTTGCATCATCCATTTAATTAAATAAATTAGGACTTCATTTAAATCAAATCTTAAATTGTATTCCATCATTTTCTGATTTAAATAAATCAAATATCAAAGTCCAAAATGTCAACTCACCTAATCAGCATTAAATCAGCATGATCATCATCTAATCCTAATCTAATACTAATCACATCCCACTTGCATTATCTAGATCTAGCCACTTGCACAATAAATCAATTTTATTGATTTATTAAAACCTCATTTTCCCTCAACATGACAAGTCAAACAGGGCATTTATTGCTCTTCTTTCTTGTCCCCCTCTCAAAATTTATTGCAAATTTGAATTCAAAAATTCCCCCTCTTGGGCACTCTTCCCAAATCTTGCATATACATCAACTAATCACATGATGACAAGTGTCCTCAACTCATTGGCTTGTTTTTGATCCCACATTGGTCCCTCTTCAACAATCTTAGCATTTGAAATCTTCAAATAGAGGCTTCAACATTGAGCAAATCCTCCACAATCTCTCCACAATTTCATGCAAGGTTACTCTCTTAATTTGAGAGCTCATCTTGCTCATCACTCCACCATCTTCATAGCATTTTCATCTTGAGCTTTGATCAAGGATTGGGAAAGGGTCACTAGCACATGTGACACCAATCCAACATGGAATAAGTGTTTATCTTGCTTTTAAAATGTCTTCTTGATGCTGTTTTTGTTACTTGTGGTATTTCTTTAGCATAGATATTCTATTTCATGGAGGTATTTGCAGATTTGTGTGTTTAGACTAACATTTCTAATGAGTATTTGAAGTGGTCTTACATGCAGATTTAGGGTACTTCAATTATCTTTCCTCTTATTAAATTTAAATTTAGTCACACGTCTACAGCTTTTTCCTCCTTCCACCTCCTCATGTCATGTGTCTCAACAAATTGAATATTTCAATGTTTAATTTGGGCTTTTTCCTCAACAAATTCTGAAACAACTTTGGGACACTTGGCTCTCTTCTTCCATTTATTTTTTCTCACACTTGGAAATTGTTTTCCTAAAGGGAACAATCTCCTTTATTCTCTCTAACTTATTCATCCTCCACCCTCGATCTCTCCAACTAATCGATCTCTCCAACTAAAATCCTAACCATTGGTTGCTGCCACATCATAATATGCCTTGGAAATCCTATAAATGCAGCCTTGTTCTACAGCAAAAGGATCCCAACTTTGAGCAATCTTACTCTGCAGAATTTTCATTAGAGCATTTGTGAGCATTTAGCAATTAGTATTTGGAAGCATTTAATTTAGAATCATGGCTTTATCATTAGCTACATCTTAGTTTGCAATAGTTAATTACATCATTTCCATATCACTTTCATTAACAGCATCACAACATCATTATCATAGCAACATTATCATATAGTTTAGAAATAAATCATGTAGGAATAGATTCTTCCATTTTCCAGCATTCCATTCTTCAGGTTGTCATTATAAAGGTCATAGTGCATAAAAAATCTGAGAGCCATTATGATTTAATGAATCCTTGGAGATAGGAAACAATGGGATGGCTTTAGAGAATTTGTTTGTTTCAATTTGATTAGATTTTTTATTTGAATTCTCTAATATAATGTTTCATTGATTGTGTGGTTTTATTACTCATTCACATATTTTAATTCACACATAAATTGGTGCCAACTGTGGGGCCTAGCCCCGTTTTTATTAATGTTTTCTCAAAAGTTTGTTTACATATTTGGATGTGAACTACTATGTAGTGCACCCATGGTTTCTTTCAACACATACGAAACATCTTTCAGCACATCTGGTCCCTGTTACAGCACATACAACTCATCTTTCAGTGCATTCAACTCATCTTTTAGCACATTCAGGGGTCCTTTTAGCACATTTAGTAGTTATTTTGGTGCATTCAATAGTTTTTCTAGTGCATTCAATAGTTCTTTTAGGGCATCCGTGTAATCTTTTAGCGCATATGTTCTTTGTTTTAGCACATTTGGTTTTCTTTGCAGAAATTCAAAATTCAGAGAACTAGTCCATATTTTTTGTGTTACAAGTGCTTAATATGCTTGTCAAAGATACTTATCTAAAACTACTAATGGTTTTTGCAGAGGCTGGAGTTATTCTTGCTTTCTTTTGATTAAATTAGGCATCTAGTTTAATTAAGAAGTTAATGAACACCCTGTCTACTGTGCTTGTAAAGTGATAGGTCTATGCTCTCCCCTTCACTGGGTGACCAGAATGCCAAACTCACTCTTTCATGTTTTTATAGCACCTTTAGAAGGCATGTCGTAGTGGGAAAAATACTCACCCTACAGGTACAACCTAAGTGGGAACAACTAAAGCCAAGTTTTTTGACCCACTATAATCAAAAGTGAATTTGAGGAAACTCACAATTCAATAGTAGTGTGCAAGATAACCATCCCCAAATCCTTTGTTCTAAAGGTTGGGAGGTCTCCTGAGGGAGTTTATCATTTGTCACACTGAATGGAAACCCTTACTATGAAATTTAAGTGTAGAAGCCAGCTGAGTCAGTCTCCAAACATTTTTAATATTCACAATGCAAGGGGAGGGAAGAATCTACCCCCAAGATACTCACCATATAACTATCAGGGATTATTGGCCAAAAGTGGAGGATTCGACTTTGGTTAAGACCCGGTAAAGGAAAAAACATGGGTGCCCTCTAGGGGGTGACATGGTTGTGTGAGCTGACATAGTTCTAAGATGTGGGCTGTGATATTTTAAATGACCCTTGACATTAGAAAAATGTCTGATTTGTTTTCTCTTGTTCTATACCTGTGGAAATCAAAGGAATCAAACCATATTCTTGAACATACACTTAATGTTTAGTTCTTAGGTTTGAAAAAACTGTTTTACAACTTGTTGTGTTTGGAGTCATTTTTCAAGAAATCATCCATTTAAGAACACTTAATTCACATAATTCCCAAACAGGAAAAAGTAGACAAAAATCATTGTTCATAAGATTATCCCCTGAAAACATCCATTTCACTTACTCAAAGCAAAATAACCAGATAGACTGTCAAAAACCTTGAACATTTCCAGTTTAGCGCATGCATTCCCTATTTCAGCGCATACATAGCATTTTCTAGTGCATCTAGGGCATTTTCTAGTGCATTCACAGCATTTTCTAGTGCATCTGGGTCACTTTTTGGCACATATGTTCCATCTTCCGGTGCATTTGCAAATCTGTTTAGCACATTCACCTATAGAGTACCAAGTTGAATCACATCTAGGGGCATTCTAGTGCATCACTGGTTTATTTTAGTGCATTTAACCCATTTTCTAGCATGTCTGAGTCATTTTCCAGTGCATTTAGTCCATCTATTAGCACATTTAGTGCATCCTCTAGTGCATTTGATCCATTTTTCAGCACATTAAGTCCATTTTTTGGTGCATCTAAGGGACATTCTAGCACATCCGGGCTCTGTTTTAGTGCATCCAACCCATCTTTTAGCGCATTTGTACCCTGTTTTAGCACATCCAGTTAATTCACAAATAGAGAGCTATTTTCACCATATGTCTGACAATTAAAAGCACATTTGGGGATCCTTTTCAGAACATAACCATTCCTCAGTCACAACAGTGTTTTAAACTTGAAGAAACTGGACTTTGCAAGTGAAATTCCATTAACTAAACTAAGATCTAACACCTTAAAGTGTCTAATCATCAATCACATCTCTGATCGTTAAGCTAAGTTTCACCATCAAGATTTGTCATCCTTCATCACGAAACTACGTTGTATAATCAGATTTAACTTACTCTCATCAATAGAATTTTTCATTCTATTTGACTTGGTTATTATCCTTGGCACTCTCCAAACAAAGATCAAAGTCTAGTCAAAACTTTCACACTTGTATGCCTATTTCAGCAAGATCCCAAAAGCAAAAACTCAAGGAAAAAGAAATTGAAACTCAAACTACCATGGTTGAAGGCGAAGAAAATCCTTTTCATAGATTCCACCAACCTGAAAATGATGAAATTACTGAGGAAGACATTCAAACAGCTCAACAAGACCCCAAATTCCATAAGTTCATGGATTTTTTTTTGAAAAAGATGGGGATAAATACTTTTTAATGCTAGCTAATCAAGGTGTGAAACTTCCACATGACTTTGATGTTAATCAACTAAAAGGACCTCCAAGAAGAACAAAAACTGATCCACCAAACACAGATCTAATGGTTTCCTTAGCTAATCAAATGAAAAATTTGCAACAACTTCTTGACATACAAAGAGGAACCACAAAAAATATCTACTACAAGACATTTTCCCATATCCTTTTGACCAAACTATCAACATGATTCATTTTCCCAAGCATTGTGAATTTCCAAAGTATGATAAATACAATGGTAAAACTGATTCTATAGATCATGTAAGGGAATTTTGAACCATGAGCTTGGAATTTGCACATGAAGAGACTTATTTGATGAGATTGTTTCCTCGAAGTTTGGGTGGACAATGTATGGAATGGTTCTCTAAACTTCCACCAGGCATTAGGTCCTTTGAAGAGTTGGTCAATAATTTTATCACTTAATACTCCTACAACATCCAACACAAGATAACCATGAAATACCTTTGTAATACAAAACAAAAAAAGGGTGAATCATTCCTCATATTTTTACAAAGATGGAGAAGATTGTTTGCAAGATATGCTCACCCTATTCCTGAAAAGGAAAAGATGGAGATCTTCAATGATAATCTAAATGATGATATGAGCTATAGACTTGAATTGCAATGCCCACCCACCTTTGAAAAGATGATTGAAAATGGAATCAAAATTGAAGAAGCCTTGGTCAAAAGAGGAGTCTTTAAACTCTATAATGAAGGAAACAACTCAGTAAACTCCTCTAATCATTATAACAGCAATGATAAACCAAAATTTTGGCAAAGAAATAAAAATGTTGGTAACAATGATGGCACAGCTGATACACAAAATGCAAAACCATTCTTTAACTTGACAGCTGCTGCCTCCAAGACCAATCAAAACACCAACCAAAACACCAACCAAAACACCAATCAAAACAACAATAAAAACAATACTGAATCTAAACCACCACCATATCGAACACCATCAAATCGAAGAAGATTCACACTTTTGGGACAGTCAATTGAATCAACATTGAAAGAGATTCTTGCAGCCAAACTTATAACATTACCAGAGGCACGAGATTGAGAACCAAGAGTTAAACCATCCTGGTGGAATGATGCATACTATTGTGACTTTCACATAAACAAGGGCCATAAAACAAATGATTGCACGCAATTGAAACATTTGGTACAAGATTTAATTGATAGAAAGGAAATATTTGTAGGACCTCAAACAAATGTTTATCATGGAGCATTCAAAAATCCTTTACCTAACTAAGAAAAGGGGGAGTCCTCTTCATGAAACACCAAAGGGAAAAATGTGAACTATGTTTATGATTCTACCATTCTCCATATTGAGGCAGTTGATGATCAAACTAATGACATTGAAATCAATGACCAACAAGACCTTATTGCAGCTGAGAATCAAATTAGTGACATCACAATTGAGCATAAACAAGACATTGTTACAACTAAAAATCAACTCAATGACATCAACATCAAATCAAATCTAACCAATGGCATCAAACAAGACATGGTTGCAACTGATAATCAGATTAATGTCATTAAAATCAGAGAAAAATAAGATTACCAAGTAGTCAATGCAACCACAAGAGGGTAGGGAAAACTAATATTGAAAGGAGTTGCATCTAAAACACCTGTTGCCCCTTCAAATTAGTACAACATAGTTGACCAATTGCAGAAAATCCCAGCTCAGATATCAATATTGGAACTTCTCAAAATTTCTCCAGCCCACAAAGAAATTTTGGAACAAGCTCTAGTGGCCACCATAGTACCAAATAATCTAGAAGTTTGTCAATTTCAAGCTATGGTGGGGCACTTGACCATACCTCATTGCCTATGATTTTCTAAAAACAATGATGTATCACTCACCCATCCACACAATGTTTCCCTCCACATTGAGGTTTAAATTCACAAACATTGGGTTAAACGTGTTCTAATAGATGGTGGAGCTGGCCTAAATATCTACACTTTAAAACTTATCCATGCACTTGGATATTCAAAAAATGCAATTGATGCTAGAAGAAAGATCACTATAAAATCCTATGATGATGAAGAGAGATCCTCCCAAGGACTAATAGTGTTACCAATACAAGTGGGACCTGTTGTAAAAGATATAATCTGCCAAGTGTTAGATAAGGAGTTGACATACAATATACTCTTGGGACATCCTTGGATTCATGAAATGCAAGCAATGTCATCAAAATATTACCAGTACTTGAAGTTTCCTTATAACGGGCAAGAAATCACCATTTCAACTTATTCCAAAAATCCTTAATACTGCAACATGCTTAAAACAGTCTAAGATACTTTTGTGCCACATAACAGGGAAGCTCACACTCCTAGTTCATCCAACAATGAGAGAAAATTAAATTCCTTGTCAAAATGGGTTGAGAAAAAGGATTAGTCAAAAGATAAGGGTATTAGTGATTCTACTCCATCAAGTAACCAAAGTCAATTAAATTCTTTGTCAAATCAGCTTGAGGAAAAGGTTCAGTCAAAAGACAAAGGCGTTGGTGATTCTATTTCATCAAATCATGAAATCCAACTCAATTCCTTATCAAAACAACTCAAGAAAAAGATCCAGTTGAAAGATAAAGGCATGGGTGAATACTCAATTGAGTAGTCCTTGTGTCTTTCACAGCTGCTACCTTCTCCTAAGTCATATGGGAAGCCAGCAACATCAAGACAACAATCCTCACAACCAACCACGCTCTTTGATGGTAAGTTTATAAAAGTAGGCACCCTAGTGGATGAATCTGAAGAAAAGGATGTTTTAAACTAGTTGTACAAAGATGAGGAAGCATCACAAGCATCAACTTCCAATGTGTTGACAGAGCCATATGGTAAAGGGTTTACAATCCTAGAGAAGATGGGATATGACGGAACAGGTCCTGTTGACAAAAGAAAAGAAGGCATTGTTGAACCAATTGAGCCCATCACAATGAGTGCCAAGGACAAAATAGGACTAGGATACAAAGAAGATTCAAAGGAAGAAACCAAGCAACAGATTTGTGAGTGAGTCCTACAACTGCAAGCTTGTTATGAAATGGAATCTAATGAGAATGAATGGGATTCACTCTCTAAAGATTTTTTTCAAGAAAAGGAAATTGATGTGATACAAAGGTATGCACCAACATGTATGGAGGGACAAAGCTTAGGGTCTAGACCTCTTGAATTTGGATCACAACATATCGATGACTCTAGCGAAGACGATCAGACTTCGAGCGAGATAGATCATTCGGAGGAGAGTAACATCATAGACCTTGACATCACTATCGAACACTTTGACGATGTTGCCATCATGACACTTACTCCTTTTGACCTTAACCAATCTGACGATTCCTTGCCATTGATATACCCTGAACTAATTGACTGGGACCAAACCGAGCTGCTGGACATGCCTATCTTTACAAACGATGATGCCATTGTAATCTTTCTTTGCTCTGATAATCCTGAAATAAGTTCCACCAATGAATCTCATAACGAAGCTTCGGACAAGGGGAGTTCCAAATCTCTCAGTTGCAAAACAATGAATGTCAAAAATTGATCTAATGGTGAAAACCATTTAATGGCAGTATTAGATCAAGAAAAATTGAAAATAAAGAGCGCATCCAACAACAAAAACCTCTTTAAGGAACCGAAGGATTTGAGATTTGACACTCTTCCCGAACACTAACATGAAATATCATCGGTATTAATTGAGCCTACACAATCCATCAACATTGGTACGACAGAAACAGTGAAGACTCTACATCTAGTTGCATCCATGACAAAGGAAGAAAAACCAAGCTTCACCAAGTTCTTTAAGGAGAGACAAATCAACTTTGCTTGGTCATATGCTGACATGCCCAACATAGATCCAGATCTTATAATGCATCATTTATCCCTACCACCTGGGGTGAAGCCAGTGAAGCAAAAATTGAGAAAAATGCATCCGCATATTGCCCTCCTAATGAAAGTTGAATTGAAAAAACTATTGGATGCAAGATTCATCCAACCTATTGATTATGCTGAATGGATCTCAAACATTGTACCTATTTCTAAACCAGACAACAGCATTACGATATGTACGAATTTCAAAGATCTTAATAAGGCTTGTCTGAAAGATGATTTTCCTTTGTCTAACATTGACATCATCGTGGATCTAACAGCAGGTCATGAAATGCTATCACTCATGGACGGATTTTCAGGTTATAACTAGATAAAAATTGCAATAGAGGACCAAGATAAAACCACTTTCACATGCCCATGGGGTACATTCTATTGGAACGTCATGCATTTTGGGTTGAAGAATGTTGGAGCCACTTATAAATGTGCAATGACGACTATCTTTCATGACATGATGCACACCTTCATGGAAGATTATGTAAATGACTTGTTAGAAAAATCATTCACTAGAGAAGGACATCTGGAAATTCTAGATAAAACCTTCACTCGATTGGAAAAGTTCAATGTGAGATTAAACCCAAAGAAATGTGTGTTTGGCGTGACATCAGCAAAACTCTTAGGATATATAGTCTCAGCTAAGGGTATCGAAGTGGATCTGACCAAAGTTAAAGAAATCATGGAGATGTCAACTCCTAGGAACATCAGCCAACTCAGATCTTTATAGGGACGATTCTAATCTATCAGAAGGTTCATCACAAAATTGGTAGATAAAACTCATCCTTTTAATCACTTACTACACAAGAATGTTTCTTTCAAATGGGATGAAAAATGTGAAGCAACTTTTAATCAACTAAAGCAGTATTTGATGTCCCCACCATACTGGTACAACCAACAGAAGGAAAACCACTATTACTCTACATAGCAACTATGGAGGTATCTTTGGGTGCTCTGTTGGAACAAGAAGGTTCTGTGGGAAAAGAAAGGGTTATTTATTACATCAGCAGAACATTGAATGGTTATGTAATCAACTACACATTCATTGAAAAATCTTGTTTGGTGGTAGTGTTTGCTACTTGACAACTGCGACATTACATGTTAACCCATACGGTCAAACTCATTGCCAAAATTGATCCACTAAAATATCTTCTTAGAAAATCCAATTTAACTGGAAGACTAGCAAAATGGGTAATGATATTGAGCAAATTTGATGTCCAATATGTGGAAAGAAATGCAATCAAGGGCCAAGCAATAGTCGACTAGCTAGTCGAAGCACCACTACAAGATGATCATCCCATGAACATTGAGTTTTTAGATGCAGATGTCCTTATAGTGTCAATACAACAGTGGATGTTATACTTTGATGGATCTTACACGTAACATGGATCAGGTGTTGGAGTCCTATTTGTCACGCCTCAAGGACATACCATTCCAAAGTCTTATAGGTTGATGTTTCCTTGTACTAAAAACACAGTTGAGTATGAAGCATTGATCATTGGTATCAAGATAGTTGTGGAGTGGACAATCACAGAGTTACAAGTCTATGGAGATTCTCAATTGGTCATAAATCAGGTTAATGATGATTATCAAGAAAAAGATGACCAAGTTTATGCCATATAAGAGAATGGTGGATGATTTCAAGAAGTAATTTGTGGAGATCAAATTTGAGCAGATTCCAAGAGGGGATAATAAATTTTTTAATGCTATGGAAACCATTGCTTCTCTCCTACAGATACCTGAAAAATGAAGTCGTTATGAGTTCATGGTGGAATAACTGTTTAACCCCGCCTATGATAACCTCGAATCCCAAGTAATATACCATCTAGTCGAGGCTAAAAATTCTATCTATGGGAAGATCTACACCTATCTAAGAGACAATACCCTACCACTAGATTTATCCTGAAACCAAAAATGTAACTTTATCTGACAAGCGGCTCGACATACCCTAATAGTCAATGTACTTTATCAATGAGGTCTTGATGGTACTCTCCTTCGGTGTCTTGAACATAACAAAGATGAAACTTTTTTGCGTGAGGTTCATGAAGGTATTTGTGGCACTCATTCAAGTGGTATAACTTTAGCTAAGAAACTCCTATGCTTGGGGTATTACTGGCCAAACATGGAGAAGGAGTATTTTCAATTTGTAAAGAAGTGCAAAAAATGTCAAGTCCATGGAAACCTGATACATGCACCAGCGCAGGAGTTGCAACCATTTGCCTCAACATGGCCTTTCTGCCAATGGGGACTTGACCTTGTAGGTAAAATTCATCCATCATCTTTCAATGGGCACAAGTTCATCATCATAGCCATGAAGTATTTTACAAAGTGGATTGAAGTTGTTCCCTTAACCACAATCACTAGAAAACAAATTGCATCCTTCATCCTGAATTACATTATCTATCAGTATGGCATTCCTCAATCCATTGTCACGGACAATGGAAGACCTTTCAAGGATCAGGATGTCCAAGAACTTTGTGAAAGGTTTCATATCCAGCATCAATTTTCCACACCTTACTACCCTCAAGGAAATGGCCAAGCAGAGGCCTCAAACAAAACCATTTTGAAAATCTTGAAGAAAATTGTCAACGATGCTAGACGTGATTGGCACATTCAACTGAATCCTGCTCTGTGGGCTTACCATACTAGTATTTGTACCCTGACAGGAGCCACACCATATGCTCTAGTCTACGGATTAGAGGCCATTTTACCTATTGAGGTTGAGTTTCCATCACTCTGGGTGTCTTTGAAGGGAATCATTTCAGAGGAAGACTATCAGGTCTCTAGGCTACAAGAGTTGGGATTGTTGGATGAAATTCGTCAGCATGCAATTGATCACTTGAAAGCCTATCAACAGAGAATGTCCAGAAGTTATAATCGCAAGGTCAAACCAAGAGATTTTAGGTTGGTGACTTGGTCCTGAAAGAGAATCCTCAAAATCAACAGGATCAGAAAAGAAGGGGAAGTTTGAACCAAACTGGTTAGGTCCTTTTGTTGTCATATCAGTCTATTGATCTGGAGCCTATCAACTGTCTATACCTGAAGGGGACCTGTTCGAGGAACCTATCAACAACCTGCATCTCAAGAAGTTCTACACCTAACTTATCCAGTGCATGGTAAAAGTCCTTGAGAAAATACAAAAAAAAAGGGAAAAAGTCCTAAAAAAATGGTCACCCTGATGAAAACCTGGCAAATAGTTGTCTTGGTGACAACAAAAAAAATAGAAAAAGTCAAAAAATACAAAAAAAATCAGAAAAGAGAAAAATACAAAAAAATGAAAAAATACCAAAAAAAAGGTGACAAAATCAAAAAAGTCAAAAAAAATCATAAAATATGAAAAAGTGCAATAAAAACAAGTAGTGAAAACCTGGCAATAGGTGATATTTGTGGTAGATTATCTTTTCCATCTATTTGAGCATGTGTCAATTGTTCACTTTTGCCATCATTATCCCTATCATCAGAAAACCTCATGTACATATCCTAGCATTGTGGTCGTGTCTCACCCTGGACTAGGGGCAAAATCCTGAACTCACTGGGGGCAATAAACATTGAGCTTAAACCAACAGAAAAACAACAGCAAGACAACGTCACTAACACAATGATCATAGTACAACTTAACATTGAACATCAATCAAATTTTAAACATCAACCATCCATATTAAACAACTAAATCAATCAAATCAAAACAAATTTAAATGGATGATACTTTTCTAAATCATGGTTTTATCACTTTGGCATGAATGTTCAACTATTGTATCTTGATTTTTGTTATCATTTCTCTGGAGCAACTCAATGATGTCCTAGACTAGAGAATCTATGATCGAGAATGATATTTTCTTTGTCTGTTGTATGTGAGTTAATCATTACTACTGTGCAAATTGTCGTGAGACATGCTCTACAAAGTATCATTGATGACATTCTGAATTTGCATAGGAATAACGATTAAATTTTGTTTGTTTAAGCAAGAAATGATCAGGTCATCTCAGGTTCAATTATACCTAGATGCTTGTGTTAACTTGCAATATCAAAAATAATGGAAGTAGTACTCAGGTCATCATGGTCTAATTATACCATCGATGTTTGTACTAACTTTCAACATTTTAAAGGCTCAATGATGATACCAAGCACAAAAAATTGGCTGACAAAATGAAAAATTTGTATATTAGAATTGCATGGTTAGGGATAGATTGCATCCATATTAGTTTTGCATCTATGTTTTGGGTTTCTCCAAGGCGGGAAAAATTTCAAAATGATGTTATCTTTCTCATCAACGAATTGAGTACATTTGACATTAACAAAAACAAGTTCATTTACATGTATACTTGCATAGGAATTATCATAAGCATACCATACATTAGAAAGCATCATCATAAGCA
This sequence comes from Sequoia sempervirens, assembly GCA_007258455.2. NCBI lineage: Eukaryota > Viridiplantae > Streptophyta > Pinopsida > Cupressales > Cupressaceae > Sequoia > Sequoia sempervirens. The sequence goes on along the minus strand of VDFB02000008.1, from coordinate 102,515,498 downwards.
TATCATACATACATTAGAATCATCATAAAATTCATCTCATATAGCAATTAAATCATATATTTGCATTCGAAAAACAAAAAAATAGTGTACATTGCATCTCATCTGCATAATCAAATCCATCTCATATAGTGTAAAAGCATCATTCATAAAACATATAGAATCATAAATCACTCATCATCATTCCATCATTTCATAATTATAGGCATCACATAGCATATAGAATGGAAATAAAAGGCATCCATCATAAGCATCCATCATATAGGCATATAGACATCATATAGATCAATAATATCATCTGCATCTCATATAATCTCAAAATAAATGTCAAGTGTACAATGATATCCAAATATGTAGAGAGATACAATGTCAAAGTGGCAGAAATCATACTGTCTCAGCTAAATCAAGGTATACATCAAATGTCTCAATACATCAAATCTGACAACACAAAGGCTATGTGTTGCTACCCCCAGACAATGTTGGCCCCACTGCGCCTCTTGCTCCACCACCCGATGTCCCTGCACCTAGATCTCTGCGAGGTGGCCCAGTCACACCCCTGCTAGTAATCCATGAGTGGCTTCATTCTAACCTGGCACAAGTAGACTAAGCATAACTAACCCGCTGCTCTGGAGGCACTACCTCATGATATCACCCCCTGTAATACTCTACCTCTCGAGTAACACGTGTGACCTCTTGAAGCATATCTATCATGGAGGTACCCTTAACAACTCTCTACAGTCTATCTGCCAAGGACTCAACCTGTTCACACCACTATCTCATGCTATCTCTCTCTGCTATGAGAGTAACGATTTGTGCCTATGCCTGTGCCTATGTTTGTAGTTGTTCCTGTACCTGTGCCAACTGACCCTGTAACGCCTATACCTGGCCCTATAAAGTAGCTATTTGAGCCTACTGCTAATGGGAGGGGAACCGAATTTGAATCCAGTGTGGTCCTGCCAACACCATCAATCTCCTCCTCTGAGGCACTCTGAGATATTATATCGGAACACCTCCTACATCATCCCCACCTTCGCCACCACCCCCATCACCTCCATCTCCACCACCTCCATCACCTCCATCACTCCCATCTCCATCATCTCCATCCCCATCATCACTTCTATCTCCCTCCTCCTCATCATCACCTCCTCTACCCCTCCTCTATCTCGGTGCCTGATCATCATCTAATGAAGGTACTGGCTCATCTAGACTGGATATCCTCGGGAAAGGATGTGAAAAGAAATAATGTGCATACTCATGTGATACTGCAACCTCTATGATCTTTGGATGATACTTCCATATAACTACTTGGAATCCAAGGAAATCCTCACACGCGACATCATATGATAAAGTAGGCCCCCACTCCGGAATTTTGTCGTCTACGTGCATATAGTGCAACTCCTTGGGGCATACCCTGTACTCTCTCATACTGTCGCAACACTCTCCCAAGAAGGAATCTCTTTATCACAAACAGTGTCCTCCCAATCAAATATCTAGTAGTGCACACATACGACATCTTTGTATCATCCTCTGACCACTGCTCATAGTCCAAATAGGGCCTCCATGTCACGATATCCAAATCATTCAAAATGCTCCACTAGTACTCTAATTTTCCCAACATATGCTGGAAAACTGGACCTGTATATCCAAAAACAGTATGGTTGACTAGTCGGATGTTGTCTATCAGCCACTGGACGAGTGACAACTATGTGCTCCCACACCCATATTTGTAGCAATGTCACCCTAACTAACAAACTGGCCCCTCTGAGATAAACCACCTGGTGAAGATCATGATATAAGTGTGCTAGCATGTAGGAGCCCCAAGCATATATTATCCCCTATATGATCATGCTCTCTAATATCTGACACCAACTGACTGAGATTCCCTTCAACCTGCGATCGGGACATAAGAAACCTCCTATGAAACCAACAAGAACACATGGTAGTGTCGCATATGCATCAACCATCTCTTGCCATGGAATCTCATATCCGCAAATCTGGTCAACCTCGAAAAACTCTCCTCAATGCATCAGTACCTCCCTGCTCCATCAAATCGTACATAATGAGTTAGAGGACATATCTCAAGAATTTATTCCAAAGCATGATCAACATCTTTCACCAAAGTCTAGCAATGGTCCTTTCCAAGACATATTGACATCCTTCGACCCCATGGTTGCAGATATTGAAGGAATATTCAAATCAACACTTCATCCAAATTCACCCAAAGCTCAAGAGGATATTGAGCCACTTCCCATTCCTAATGAAGATATCCAAGAACCCTTTGTAAGCAATCCATCCTTTGAAATTGACCCATGTCAAGAATTTGATCCAAAGCATGTCGAAAGCAATTCCAAAATCATTCAAGATCAAGAATTTGTATCTCCAAGCTACTACAATGATCTAATGGACACTCTCCAATCTATACAAGATGTCACAAATTATGATCACATCCACATAGCACATAATCCTCCATCTACCCATGAGATGCTTTATGTGGATGGACATGTAGATGATCTTCATTCAGAACATGATTCCTTTACTCCTAACATTATTACACAAAAAGAGAAGGTTATTGATTCCTACAGTCAAACTGAGTTGTCAACATCATGATCAGATATATCCCAAATTCAGACTAAGGACATCATGTATGAAGATATCCAACATTATCCACTCAAGGAAACATGTCAGACAAAATAGGATATTTTGGAGTCAGCAGAGTAGCAAATTGAAATAACGTCATCTGCAGTGATCATTTATCAGAGAATGCTTACTAAACAAGACATCTCAAAACAGGCAAAATCAAGGAGCAAAGGTGCTACTACCACCATATTGGGGGCAACTATTTCTCAAGAAAATGTCAACACAGGGAACACGAATAATCCTTATGATGAAACCGATTCCAATACTACAACCAGCCACGTCATGAATCTTCATCCACCCATCACCCCATCCATGAATTAGGACCAACATCAAATGGAAGATTTGAATCAAAGTACAAAGAATGTTATCAAAGCAAAATAAGCTAAGAAGCATAATGGATGAATCAAATACACATGGATACCAAAAAATACAAAGAAAGAGTATCCCTATCAAACTCCATTAGTCAAAGAAACTATGGGGAAAAATAAAAAAGGGAAATGTATCCATCAAAGATGTCCACAAAAGTAAAAGCGGGCTTCTCAAGTGACATACAAAATATATCAAGCAATTGGTTCTAATTCCATGCACACTTCCGTATCCACCCATTATTGCTCATCTTCCCAAGTTTGGAGAGTCAAAGGTTCCAAACTATCAACCAATCCATCTTTTATTCCTAAACACACTCCATCCAAGACTCCACTCATGATATCCAATTCTCACATTGACCATGTGTTGGCAACGACCCTTCATCATAAGGATTCAGAAGGCACTCTATCATGATATGCATACAAAGACAAAGTTAACTCCAGTATCAGCCAAGCAAATCAGGAATCTCAAAAGTTGTATTCAAGTGCACATATCTTGGTAAAGCAACTTCTTGAAGCAGTATATCGATGGTACATTATGACAGAAGCATCTACATCAACACCACCAAGTGATTTAGCATGAGCTTAAAATCTTTCAAAAAATACAAAAAAATCAAAAATCCAAAAAAAATAGAAAAAGGATTGAAAATAGTAAAGAAAAAAAGCATCCTCTAGTGAAAACCACTATGGTGGCACTTTGGACAGGTACCATGATGAAAACCTGGAAAATAGGCATCATGTGTAGAATCGAGCATCTACGTGTGCTAGTTCAGGTGGAAGCATCTTATCTCATCCATAATAAACCCAACATTCCATCCATCTCATCCATAATAAAATCCATTCATCCATGAACCATTTATCCAATCCATTTTCATCCATCTACATCCATCTTCCACATTATCTTGATCTTGGTAAAATTTTGGTGCACACTTTATACTTGCTTATGGTAAACATCTTGACATGGGTCATTTTCATTGATCCTATCCTACCTAGCATTATCTGAGCCATGAAGCACTATCCAAATGAGCATCCTTTGTTCGAACACCTTATCTTAGCGCAAGACAATCCATATACATCCATCCACATACCTATCTAAGCATCCACCCATGGAATTCCATACATTGCTAGACATTGGGGTAGGTATGTACATCTTGCTTCAGGAATAAATCTTGATCTATATCCTCCAACTTATGTGGTGATCCGAACATTGGAAAACATAAAATCAAATTAGTCAAAGCACTTGTGAGCAAAAATTCCAAATCACTAGCCCATGGCACATTTTTATGAGCAAATGTTCGTTATCAAGCTTCATCTTTCATCGAACATCAATCCAAACAATCAATATCAGTTGCATCTAACATGTGCTTCAATATCACATCAAATTATTCAGGAAACTTTTGTTCCAAATCAAGCTTCAAAATCTTGATCAATCAAATCCAATCAAAAAATCATCTCTCAGGATATCCTTCCTAATCCTTGTGTTGCTTAACACTATCCTTGCATTATTGTGTATCCTCAACAATGTTATCATCATCTCGGGATATCCTTCCTAATCCTCGTGTTGCTTAACACTATCCTTGAATTGTTGTGTATCCTCAACAATGTTATCATCATCAATCCATCAATCCGATCAATCAACCTTAGCTTGGTTTTCAAAAAAATCCCAAAACAGAGCATTGATATCATCACACATGTCCATATCCAAAACATCAAAATCATGCGAAAAATCCAAAAACATTCAAATCATATCAAAATCCAAAAACACTCATAAAAGTCAAAAAATGTCAAAAACATGCTATCCGAACTACGCTGTCTCTGAGCTTAAACGTAGGCAAGGCTAATATTTGATCAGCCCCTGAGACACAAAATCCAAAAACATTCATAAAATCTCATAAAACCCAAAAACATTTGAAAATTTGGAAAATCGAAAAATTTGTAAAATCTCGAAAAAACCCAAAAACAACCTCAAAACATTTCAAAACATCAAAAACATCCAAATATTTGAAAAAATCCATCTGTCTCATTTCGCTTCACCCACAATAATCACTCATCCATAATAAAACAATTGTCACCTTCATTCCTTAGCAAAACAAACAGAAACAACCACAACAATCAGCAAAAACAAACTTCAAACGTAAAATCAAAATCAGAACAACAAACTTTTAAATGCAAAATCAAACTCTTGATCATTCACAAACATGTCAATCAACCTTATATCAACAACCTTTCAAACAACCTATCAACTTGCCACCATCCACTAACATTTCCTAGGATATATCCTTCCTACAATGGGCATTATCTAATGGCAAAACACTTTGGATAATTATCCTAAATAAAACAACTTACCACCATCCACTAACATGTCCTAGGATGCATCCTTCCTACAATGGGAATTATCTTTGGCAATCACTTTGGAAACTTATCCTAAACAAAACACATCCATTTGGCTGAAGGTATGAAGAACATTGGCTTGTTTGTGTACTTGATCTTTTCTTTTGATTTATCTTATTACGCTCATTCCAATGACCTCTCGATGATGTCTAAACAAAATGATTTAGAGAGAAAGGAATGGGGCATTAATCATTATCTTTTGTCTGTTGTGCTTGTTGGACATTCTTGTAACATAATTTAGCGAATACTTGCTTTGGTAGGTATGTATGAAAGAAATTTTAGATAGCTTCTTGACTATTTCATTGATAGGTTATGTCTTTCCGTGTTTTGGTCCAAGATGTTTGAAACTTCTGAAACGCATCCTAGTGAGGTTTTTGTATGTCAAGTGTGAACAAGAATACTCCTATATGTTTGTTGAGTCAAATTCCATCACAGCAGATACCACATCATCCTGGTTGTTTGTACCTTGATGCATCGTATCTATGTGTGTTATCAAACATAAGGAGAGTTATGCTCTTTACATCCCCAAACCCTAGATAAGCAAAACATCATCGTCATTCATCATCTATCTAATAAATTTTTGATGATTCATAGACTTGTTGGACTTCTACATCTTCTCGGAATCAAGGGTTCATCCCTCTCATTTCTTCTTATTCTTCTATCTTTACTAACATTTCTATCCAAATTTGTGTGATATCTCAAAATATACATGAGGCTACCCATGGCCGATGACTGTCTATACATCATCAAATTTGTCTACATCAAACATTCAATTTTCTAATCCTCTTTGAGCTAAACTAATCTTGAATCTTTATCGTGAGCTTGACCTGAAAATTAGAACTTTCGCCTGATCTCTCGAGGGGGCAGTGTACCAGCATACTTCTTTCTGTTGGGGCATACTTCTTTTCACTGGGGCATCCAAAAAAATTATTATTATTTTTAATTTTGATCTCAGCAAGGTTACTCTTTGAACCAATGTAGCATGTACATTGCTTCAAAGAGGGGAAAAATGTAGACATGCAAATAATCTTAATCAACATCATGCATCTAATTCTGATCAATTAACATTATTTCCTCTATTAATCAAATAAATTTATTTATTTAATTAAATCACTAAATTCTTCTTGTTTAATTAAATAAATCAATTTATTTAATTAAATCACTAAATTCCTCTTGTTTAATTAAATAAATCAATTTATTTAATTAAATCCCCAAAGTCCTCTTGTTTAATTAAATAAATCAATTTATTTAATTAAATCCTCAAAGTCTTCTTATCTGGTTTAATAAATCAAACCATTTAAATCAAATGTCAAATCCCCTAAATTCCTCCAAGTTAATTAATTTTGGATTAATTAACTCCTAATCCTAATTACCCATTCTCTAGCTTTTGACTCAACCTCAATCAAACTCAACCCTTGACTAACTCACCCACTTGCACATGAAAATCAATTTTTCTAATTAACTAATTATCTCATTTTCCCTCTCAAAAGGGAATATTCCTTCATTTGACTTTCTCATTCAAACAATTTCTCCCCCCAAAAACAATTCAAGCACATGCATTTCATGTCTCTCAAACATGCATTTGGTGCCTCTTACAAACACATACAAAGTGTGATCAATCCTTACCCATTGACATTGAGACAAATGTCTCAATCTCATTGGTCCTTTCTTAATCCCACATTCTTCCTATTCTTCAGTTCTCCAAACCTTTAACTTATAAATAGAGGCCTTCTCTACTTGAAATATATCCACAGTCAAGTATGCATTTGCACTATACACGCATTCGTCTTCATCACTTGCATCTTGCTCATCATTTTGAAAGCTTATCAAGGGTTGGGAAAGGGCTACTTTCCACATCAAAGTAGCACCAATCCACTATGAGATGGAGTTTCCATCATGTTTTCATATGCTTTTGTTTAGTTTCATTGTTTCTTTGGTTGCATATTTAACATGATGGAGTATTTCATAGAGATGTTTAATTTGTTGTGTTTTAAATGACTAGCATGCTAATACATGTTAAGTTTTGAGCATTTGCAGATTTTAGCATCTACATTATTAAATTTAAATTTAGTCACATGTCTATAGCTTTTTCCTCCTTCCACCACCTCATGTCATGTGTCTCAACAAATTGAATATTTAAATTTGTTTAATTTGGGCTTTTTCCTCAACAAATTTTGAAACAACTTTGGGACACTTGGCTCTCTTCTTCCATTTATTCTTTCTCACACTTGGCAAATTTTTTTCCTAAAGGGAACAATCTCCTTTATTCTCTCTAACTTCTTCATCCTCCACCCTCAATCTCTCCAGCTAAAATCCTAATTGTTGGTTGTTGCCACATTAGAATATGCCTTGGAAATCCTATAAATGCAGCCTCATTCTATAGCAAAAGGATCCCAACTTTGAGCAATCTTACTCTGCAAAATTTTCATTAGAGCATTTGTGAGCATTTAGCATTTGAGCATTTAGCAATTAGTATTTAGAAGCATTTAATTTAGAATCATGGCTTTATCATTAGCTGCATCTTAGTTTGCAATAGTTAATTACATCATTTCCATATCACTTTCATTAACAACATCACAACATCATTATCATAGCAACATTATCATATAGTTTAGCAATCAATCATGTAGGAATAGATTTCTTGCATTTTTCAGCATTCCATTCTTCAGGTTGTCATTCTAAAGGTCATAGTGCATAAACAATATGAGAGTCATTATGAATTAATGAATCCTTGGAGATAGGAAACAATGGGATGGTTTTAGAGAATTTGTTTGTTTCAATTCGATTAGATTTTCTATTTGAATTCTCTAATATAATGTTTCATTGATTGTGTGGTTTTACTACTCATTCACATATTTTAATTCACACAATGTTATTTGAATTTCAGGAATTAATGTTAACATATGTATAAATAAGAGTTCATTTCACTATGTTTCATCCTAGAAAATTTTCATGGGCACCTAGAGCATTCAAGTGAGCATTATCAAGAGCACTTTCAAGGTATTCAAGAGCAGATTTATTGAAGATTATTGTAGCAATCAAGATCCTATTATCATGTCAAAGTATTCTTACATCATGCATGTTATTTGAGCTAATATGTTGATGTAGTGTTCAAGATCCATTCAAGCATTCAAAGGCATTATTTCAAGTCAAGTTTCAAAATCAAGATCCACTTCTGTTGAAGTCATTTCATGCAAGTTGTAGATCTACATTCCTAGGTTCAAACAAAGCTTTGGTGAGTTGTGACATTGCTTTGTTCATTCATCATTCCTTTCATGCTATTTCATTTCATTACAAGGTTTAATTACCAAAATAGGATTTGACCAAGGAAAACCCCCATTCACCAACAAAAAAAACATTTTTCCCTCTTGATTTGTATTTTCATATTTAGATGGAAGATCTCTTGAAGAGAAAAATTGCAAAGTTGTCAAAGTTGCATTTGTTGTCATCATTGTTACAATTTCATGGAAACTCACCTACAAGATTTATTTTTGGCTATCCGACTGTGAAAATTGAGGATCTTGGAGTGTAGACACAGTAGAAGAGAACCCAAAAAGCATTTTTACAAAGCCCTAGCTAGGACCCATTCACATAGGGTGAATGAGTCCTCAGTTAGCTTTGAAAAAGAACTTTTGGTGACTAGTACACATCATTTTCCCTTTTCTCAAATCTGAATTTTGATTTTTGGTTCCATTACAATTGAGCTTAATCTATTAGATGCACTTTATAGATTGCATTTTGGAGTTAATTTTCTATTTTTAATCTTTCTCCCCAAAGTGTTGTTTAATCAGAACCCTCATCCTTGCAAAAAAGGGAAATCAGTAGATTCACACCTTGATTTGATTCACCTTTTGGTTCGTAGTCCTTTCATTGTGTGGATCTCATTTCCTGAATGAAATTAGAGAAATAGGTCCATCATACCTCCTTTATTATCAATTCATTTTGGTGAACCCATTTTTCTATGTTTCATTATGGTGACCCTATGTGAATCAAACACGCAACCTCTATGGATATTTTCATTAGACCTCTCGTTGTGATTAATCTAGATGATGACATTGAAATTGGTAAGATTGATGAACAAGTGCATAATGAGTTAAATCTAATGTTTCCTCTCCTATAAGCTTAAAAGATTATCCTCCTAATAAGAGTGTTGAACTTGGTGCTTTTCCTAGTTCAGAACTTGATGTTGTCCCTTTGGCGAGTTGTTTGCTTTTTCTATATACTAAACAAGATTGGGATGCAAACGACCTATTATAGGTCGACTCACATGTGCCTTACTAGTCTTTTTGCTTTGTTTTCTTTTTCATGTTCTTTGTGTGATTGTATGTGCGTAATGTGATCCCCCATACTGTTTTGTTTGATATATATCTCTCTTCATGTGCATTCCTCTATTTGAACCTACATTCTTCTATATGTCGTAAACATTTATCTTTTCATTTGTCTTGTGTTTTCCTTTTGGGGATGATGCAAGGCATTGAGAAATTTAGATCTCTTCCATGTTGACCCAAAAAAAATTATTTGTTTTCGCTCTCTATGTGTCATTCTTCCTATTATGCGAGTATTTGGGGAATGATGACATCTCCGAGCTCTAAAACAACATTTTAGCAAAGATATACTGACCCCAAATCCATGGATCCCTTATGTGTTTTTTGGGGAAACCCCTTACTCTTTCATGATGTAGCTTCATTTGGAAACATATGACTTGGCATAGGGCTTTCCAAGTAAGCTCTCATGTCTTCTTTATGGTTAGCATAGACTATTTGCTACTTTAAAGTTATTGCTCACAACAATGGTGTAGCAATTCCTTTAAAGTGGGGGCATACATTGGCATTATTCTCGACACTCATGTTTCTTTGTGCGATTTTATTTCTTCTTGTGATGTGTCCTTTTCTTGGTGGTGTCATTGGGTTTGATGTCCTCTGAGAGCATGATATTTCTTAGCGTATGACTTTCCTCTTAGTGGTGATGCTACACATTGCATTCCCTAAGTTGTGAATCTTTTATTCTTGGACTTGTCCTCTCTTGGATACATTAGGCATGATGATCCCTAAGGAGAGACCTTATACGAATTAAGCAAGATCCCTTTGAACAAACCTATATATATATGTGCATTTTTGTTCATAAGTGTTTTAACATAATACAACTTGTTAACCTTGTGAAGCTTGAAGTCATCATGTGTGTGTGGCGCTCTATTGGAGTTGTCAGAGGGATCTAGCTTTGGTATGGTAAGTACAATGAGAGCTTGTAGACCTAGCATGAATTTCTCACTAAGCCACTTTCTTGGGGGCTCACCTAGTGGACGGCCTAAGGTTCCATTAGCCCGCGTGAGTGTGTGTGTCGTTTGTATAGTGGAAATTGAGTTATGCTTTCAAACGTGTTGGAAAAATAGTCGAGACGTGTTCCACATCGTGTTGGACAGTCGAAGCTTGATTCGCCTCCCTTCCCCTTCAAGTCTTTGATGTTGTATGATTGAGTATCTTTGTCATTTCTACATACATATGTGTCCCGAATGTCTACTTTAGTGTGAGTTTGACATGGGGTCATCCTCTCACTAAAGTGGGTGCTAAATGTAGTGTAGGAAAAAGTATCCCTTTTTCACACTTAATTTGGGAATAATTAACAATAAAATGGACTAAATGATGCCTTATTTTAGTGTTGTAATATGTATTTTACATATTCACATTAAGTTTAGGGCCCTATTAAATAAAATGGACATAATTGTGCCTTATTTATGGTGTTGTAGAGTGTACCTTTATACTTTCACAATTATCTAGGGATTTATTAATTAATTGAGGTTAATTTTTCCTTAATTGGCCCCTTTAATTCAAATCCAAGCCTAATCAATTGTAATTTCTGAAGAGGAAAACTCGGCATTCATAAATGCCATGACATAACACTTATCATTGGAGAATGTGTGTCCTAGGTAAGTGACCTAGGACCCTAATTTAAATTATGTTTTTGGTGGTATTTCAATGATTTCAAATGTATAGCACATGTTGGCTTGTGTTATTTAAATTTTGGGAATTAATGTTAACATATGTATAAATAAGAGGCCATTTCACTATGTTTCATCCTAGAAAATTTTCATGGGCACCTAGAGCATTCAAGTGAGCATTATCAAGAGAATTTTCAAGGCATTCAAGAGTAGATTTATTGAAGATTATTGTAGCAATCAAGATCCTATTATCATGTCAAATTCTTCTTGCATCATGCATGTTCTTTGAGCTAATATGTTGATGTAGTGTTCAAGACCCATTCAAGCATTCAAAGGAATTATTTGAAGTCAAGTTTCAAGATCAAGATCCACTTCCATTGAAGCCATTTCATGCAAGTTGCAGATCTACATTCCTAGGTTCAAACAAAAGTTTGGTGAGTTGTAACATTGTTTTGTTCATTCATCATTCCTTTCATGCTATTTCATTTTATTACAAGGTTTAATTACCAAAACGAGATTTGACCAAGGCAAACCCCCATTCACCAACCAAAAAAAAAAATTTCCCTCTTGATTTGTGTTTGTAGATTTAGGTGGAAGATCTCTTGAAGAGAAAAATTGCAAAGTTGTCAAAGTTGCATTTGTTGTCATCATTGTTGTAATTTCATGAAAACTCACCTATAGGATTTATTTCTAATTATCTAACTGTGAAAATCGAGGATCTTGGAGTGCAAACACAGTAGAAGAGAACCAAAAAATAATTTTTACAAAGCCCTAGCTAGGACTCATTCGCCATAAGGAAAATGAGTCCTCAGTTAGCTTTGAAAAGCACTTTTGGTGACTAGTACACATCATTTTCCCTTTCTCATATTTGCATTTTAATTTTTGGTTCCATAAAAATTGAGCTTAATCTATTAGATGCACTTTATAGATTGAATTTTGGAGTTAATTTTCTATTCTTAATCTTTCTCCCCAAAGTGTTGTTTAATCAGGACCCTTGTCTTTGCAAAACAGGGAAATTCGTATATGATTTGACTCACCTTTTGGTCAATAGTCCTTTCATTATGTGGATCTCATTTCCTGAATGAAATTAGAGAAATAGGTCCATCATACTTCCTTTTTTATCAATTCATTTTGGCGAACCCATTTTTCAATGTTTCACTAAGTAGACTCATTTAATATTCTGCAACCATTTATTATTATTTTTTAATGTATGTGTAGAGCACAACTTGCTTGTGAATTTTGAAATACATAATCTTTTGTGGTATCTTTGATTAAGGTATCACCTTTGGTTTTAGTTATTACATGTTCTTTTGTATGAACTCAAAGATTTTGTTGTCCAATTGGATAAAGAGACCCATCTACTATTGCTTTCATCTCCCCATCATCCCAACACACTCACAACAAAATAATAGAAACATCTTTTTTAGTTTTATCCATTATAATGTGTTTTCATTGCCATGCCCGAATGCATATAACATCATAAGGGGTTATTATAAAACACATTCTCAAACATTCATATGGTAGATCATCTGTTTTAATAAGGTGCTTTTTTTAGTTCCCCAAACTAGCATATAGGCACAAAATGACAACCGAAATAGGGGTGCACTATGCAATGAGTATGATTTGTGTTAGGGTGAGTTTTTTGTTTCTATGGTAACATCTATTGCAACACCTTAGGGAAACCCCTCTTGGTTTAGTAGAGCTAGAAGTGAATGAGGTACTACCCATCTTATTAATTGCTCCTTAGTTGCCCAATCTAAATATAAGCTTCATGGTATTCTTCCTAGGTTTGACACCCTTGACACTTGTGAAACCACCAATCTTAGGGATTTGTGACCTACAACTCAGAGCACCAACATGACCAATCTAAACATTATTTTTATACAATGAAAAAAATTATGTTACAATTATTTTAAGTCAAATTATGTCGGTATGATAGTTGCAAGTTTCCTCAAGTTACATTAGCCATTTTCCCTCTGATTTCTATTGACTAGCCTTTCATGTTTGTATAACATGATAAAATAAATAATGATGCTTTTAGATACAGATCCCATTCCAGATGGCCAATCCTCATGTATAAAAACCAAATGATTGTGACTAGGGGAGAGGGGCCAGTAATCGTGCAGGCTAACTTTGTCAGCATGTAGCGATTGATTGGAATATCGTAGGACCTTCCTTTTTTTTTGAAATATGGAATGACCTCTTGTCTATATATACTAAGGTTTGGAGGTGTGACTCCTCACACAACTTGCCACATCAACACATCTCCTAAGAAGTGTCCAAAATTTGACATTTTAAAGATTCAACTGAAACTTAATCATGGTACCCCTAGTAGTTGAACAAAAGACTATCATTTGTTGCTTGTAGAATATCATATTTTTATTTAAAATAAAACTTATATGAAATGAATTTTATACCTTATGAAACATCCTATCAAAAAGAATTAAGGAGTCGTGACTGCTGCGAAGTCAACCTGCAACTACAAACCCTAACCATGCTTTTTGTCACCATTCTGCTTTCATCAGTAACAAATACTCATCTACAAACATGTTAACTGGAATCCTTCAAGACAACTATGGTAGTGAGAAGGATGGGAATCATTGCAAAGTTTTTCTACAAACCCTAACCAAGTTTCTTGCCTCCATCCTCTTTTTTTTCTCATTTGTTTCTCCATCTTGCCGCCTATCTTCTACGTCTGCAAGTGCTCCTTGCGCAGCCCGCCTAGCTAGAGGCTCGTTGCCTTCGTCTGGTGCATTCGCCCCCCTTGCTTGTTGTTTTCATCTCCTTTGTGCAACCCCATCTTCTTTTTCCTTTGCTACGAAGTACACTTTGAAGTTTTCCTTGGTTTAAAAATGTTGATGAGGCTCAAAGCAGCTACACAAATGGGTGGAGAGAGCTCTAACACAAAAAATCAAATGGAGACAACAAAGCCAAAATCAGCGCTTGGTGCCTCAAAAGATGCGGTTGTGGAGGCCCATTGTGTGGATTCAAATGACCCAATGCCTTATGACCAACCAGGTAAAACCCTTGAAATATAGCTTCCTAATGATATTGTTGAAGTTATTTCAAAATGCCAAAGAAGATCCATTATTCTATTTTTCTTACAAGGAGTCCCCTCTGAAACTAATTTTTATAAATGGGCTCGAATAAATTGGGAAAATCGGGGATGGGAGATTGAAGCCCTAAGAGGCCTAGGAAAAATATACATATCATGCATGTTTAAGTCTACAGAACACACCCAAGCTATTCTACAATATGACACTTGGGTCATTTGTGGGAAAATCTATTACCTACAAGCCTAGACCTTCAATTTTCACCCAGAAGGCCCATCCCACTCACATTATCCCATGTGGGTTGAGTTTCCATACCTCAATTTAGCCTTTAGAACTTTTCTTAAAGATATTGTGGCTCAGTTGGGGAGGGTTATCTGGTGCAAACATAACTCTAATAAATTCTCTAGTCTAAGAGTTCATCCTAGAGCCTATGTGGAAGTAGATCTAAGTAAACCATTACCAGAAAACATTAAAATTATTGGCCTAGGCTTTGAACTAGATCAACCATTAGTCTATTTGAACAAGCCTAATGCTTGCTTTTACTACACAAAGAGGGTCATTTGATTCATGATTTTCCTATTAGGAGAAATAAATCCTCATAGCCTCACTCAAATTCTACCTCATCTAGCAGCCACTTGTCTTCTATAGTTCATGCTCTGTCCCCTTCCATCGAACACCCTTCTTCTCCCCCTTCACATATCCCCAAGATTTCACCTTCTCCTTCTTCCACTCCTAATAATCCTTTTGAAGTTCATAAGGAATCTACCCCCTCTTTTAAGGATGTTGTCATGTTGGACAGTTGGACATTAGTCAGGAAAAGGAAAGAGCCTCCAGCCTCATCCCCTGTTGTAGCTTCCCCTTCTTCTCCAAATACTCAAGTCTCCTCTTCTCCTCCACCTTGCTCCTGAGATTCTTCTCCTACCTCATCCTTCTCCCACCAACATTCAAGATCTCCTTCTACCAATTCTAAAGACCGTGAGACTAAGGATTCATAATTGACTCTTGATAATAGTTTCAACATGCTATCTCAAATTGATGACCCCTCTCTTTCTCACCATGAATTATATAATCCTCTCTTGGAACGTACAAGGGACTTCTCTCCCTCCTCGCAAGTACAAAGTGAAGGATATGGTCACAAAGTGGAAGCCAAATGTGCTTTTCCTCCAAGAAGTTAAAGTCAATAGTATTAAGCTTGAGGCTTTGCTATACAATATTTGGAAAGATGCTAGTTTTTTGCATACTTCCCATCATGATGGAAAAGGTGGGGCTGTTATTGGATTTTCTCCATGGGTTCCTAAGCACACCATTAGTAAAGGAGAAGACCCTTCTCATAGTTGTGTTTGGACTCTCACCTTTATTAATGGTCAACTCATTGGTTTTTGCTCAATTTATGCTCCTAATTTTGTTAAAGACGGAATTGATCTTTGGAATTGGATGTCTAATAACCTCCCTAATGCTTCAATTGGATTTTAGGGGGTGAATTCAATATGGTTGAATACCCTCATGATTGTAGCTGGTCTAGACAGTTTAATCTTAGGTCTAATGAATTTGACAATTGGTTATTTTGTCGAAACTCATCAGGAGTGATAGATCCCATCCATGAAAAGCTTTCCAATCATTCCAAAAATTAGTTTACTTGGTTTAATTATAGAATGGGAGAGGATAGAAAGATGAGCATACTAGATAGATTTTATATTTCCCTTATCTTACCTTTGACTCAAGATTCAAAAGGTATATATGTTCAAGTGGATTTTTCTGCTACTCTTTTTGATCATTATCCCATTTTTTGCAGCATATATCCATCGCATACTTCAAACATTGACTCTCTTCCTTTCAAATTAAATGTTTCACATCTAAAGAATCATGCTTTTCTTGCTACTCTTGTGGGGATTTGGAATTCTTTTCCTAAACCTGATGAAGGAGAGTCATGGATTGATTGGTGGTGCAAGGCTATTACTTAATGCGCTAACTTTTTACGTTCCTTTGGAAAAAAGATGGCTTGGTAATGTAAAAGTAAGGAAAAATCTCTTCAAGGTAAACTTTCCTAGGCTAGAAAACCCCTTAATGATGATCCTACCAATATTAGAATTCAAACTTCTATTGCTACTACAGAAGCTCAATTATGTAAACTTGACAACTACAAAGGACAAGGGGTCAAAATTAGATCTAGACTTCATTGGATAAAGGAAGGAAATAAATGCACTAAATATTTCTTTAATTATCTCTATAGACATCCAAATTTGACCACTTTCATATGGTCAAATTCATCTCCCTTATCTGTCTACTTCATCAATATTAATTAAATGATTTATTTAATTAATATCTCCCCTTTCCCTAAAGTTCCTAAAGTATTTAATTTAACAATTAAATACTTTACCCTTCATCTTCTCCTCTCTAAATTAAATAAACATATCAATTTATTTAATTTAGTCATTTGACCCTTTTCAATTAAAGCAATTTTAAATTCTTCTTTTTCTCTCTACTTGTCACATCCCCCATAACCCTCTTCTAATTTGGTTTAATTTAATTAATCCCTGATTACGATGTGCACACCTTAATCAAGATTAATGTCACATCCTCCATATTCTCCCACTTGCCTCTAATCCCTCATTAAGTTTCTTAATCACCTGTTTGCACAACCTTAATCTAATCCCCTTGCTACATTTAGCATATCTTTTTGGTCAACCTTCACATTTTCCACATTTAGCCTTGACCCTCTTCCCCATGTGAATTTAAAAATCACTTTTTATTCCTCCAAGTACTCTCCTCTTCCCCATGTGATCATTGAAAGGTCACATCAGTCACATGAAGCCAAGAACCTTTTATTATAAGGACCTTGTCTTATCCACAAGGTATTTTTCAGCCTCCTTCACAAGAACCTTGTCTTATCCACAAGGTGCTTCTCATATGAATTTAAAATTCATATTTATTCTCCCAACCACCTTATCCATTCCAATCATGTGAATTTAAAATTCACATTTATTTCCCCAACCACTTTTCTCTTCTCCATGGAGATTTTTGAGGAATACTAAAATTCCTCATATGTCATTTTCCTCTCATATGGGAACAAAAAGTTCCTTTTTGAGGAAATCTTCTCCTCATCTAAAGGTACTTGCAAGTACCTCCACCTCACTTGTCCTCTCTCCACCTCACTTTGTCTTTTTGCCACATCATTTCCACATGGCAAGATGTGAGGGCTTGTGAGTCCTCAACTCACCATAGCCCCCCATCTTGGCCATGTTGGCTCAATCTTGACCATTGAATTCTCTAAAGAATTCTCCCTTAAAATGAATGATTTTCATTTATTCCCATTCGTTAGGCATTCATACACTCTTGCATTTTAGTTTTCAAACACTTGCATTCTCCAAATCTCCATTGTTGTATACTCTCAAGCTTCATCTATTGCACTTGCATCCATCCATCCAACTACCCACTTTTCTCATTGCATTCCTCATCTTCCAGAGAGAATTTTGAATCCATTTTCATCCACCTTGCCATCAAATAAGCACACAAACTTCAAAGATCCAAGGGCCAGCCAAGGAGCAGCTTGAACAAGGTAAAATCAGCTTTTTTATCTTTATTTTGTTTGAGTTTAACTTAGGCTAATCATTGATGTGTTAAGTGTTTTCCTTCATTTACATTCTATTTTGCATGATTTAGAATATGTATAAACAACTTGATCACATTTCTGGCATGCCCGGTGGGACCCACAGACAGGTCTTTTGCTTTTATGTTTGTTGTTTTTTTGATATTTTGCAGGTTCAGGACATAGAGAGGTGAACCTGCCCCAGACAGGGGTGATCTCGACCTGAACAAGGGCGAACCTGCCCAAGGATAGGCGAACCTACCCAACTACAGGTGACCCCAACTTGAACAAAGGTGACCCTGCCCTACAGAGTTTCCCTTCTGAGCAGCAGAACCAAAATTTCTTCACTATTTTCTGCAAAGGGGTGAACCTGACCTGCAAAGTGGTGAACCTATCCTATAGAGGGGAACCCGCCCTAATAGGGGAAAACCTGCCCTAAATAGAGACTTTTGCAAGGTAAAAGAGAGGTATAAAAGTCAATTTCAGACTCTATTTTTTATCATTTTGATCGATACTGACCCCTAACTCGTCCTGTTTGTGACAGTGATAAATTTTTACTAATGTTTGTGCAGTTTGTTTGACGCTTGTTGAAGATTCAAAGAAAAAAAATTGCTAACATATTTGTTGCAGGTTGGACGGGGTTAATTATTAGTTAGTTAGTTGTTTGTCTTTCATTTTTCTATTACTTAGGCACATAGTTTAACTAGGGGGAGTCAAATCTATTGTGTGCCATGTTTGAAAGTCCTTGTGTCACCCAAAAGGGCATTATTCCATTCAAGCTTTCCCCTTGCACTTCGTGTGAGCCTAGGGAGTAGCCAAAAATGGGGTTAGTGTTCTCTTTTTAGCGGGACCTGCTTGGGGATTTCATCACCCCAAGGGACGATCCCAACCATGCGTACTGGAGGGGTATACAAAGGGGGGAGAGCCAAAGTTGTACCCCAATCTAGTCACGTCGTGTTTGGTGGAGTGTCAAAACTAGGGTGATACCTAGATAGACGTGAAGAGTTGGTCTGAGCCTTTAGTATCTCGTTGGGGTTCTCGACTCATGCTTGTGACGGGCTGGTATTATGGTTTGTGCCTCACGTACCTAGTGTATATCGAAGACTCCCTAGTTGCCTTGTTCAACCTAGTTAGAGGACTGTGTTGGCCATACCCTTCATACTAATCGTAGGATCGTGTTGTATGAACTGTCTTTGCTTGTGTTAAACCAGTGCATTTTTGTCAGTCAAGTCAACCTTACCTTTTTTCTTGTTGTTTTCTTTATTTTTAGTCCTTTGCCACAGCCATTTTCACTTAAGTCAACTGCAAAGAGGCAAACCTGCCCCTAACAAGGGCGAACCTGCCCTAAATAGGGGTGAACCTGCCCTCTGTCTCAGACTTTTCTTAGCCTATTTTTATCAGAATTGTCCATATTTTCACCAAATAGGTGAACCTACCCTCAACAGGGGCGAACCTGCCCCCTGTCTCAGTCTTTTTTTAGCTTGTTTCTGTCAAAATTGCCTAACTTTTCACTGAACAGGAGAACTTGCCCACAACAAGGGTGAACTTGGCCTTTTGTTGGGTGAACCTGCCCTAACTTGGGTGAACCTACCCCCTAAACAGTCATTTTCACCTTCTGTTCAACCATTCTGACTACCTGTTTGCCCATTCCAAACACCCGTTTTCCCATTCTGAACACCCGTTTGCCTATTCCGATCATCCATCTCCTCATTCTGAGCATTCGTTCCCTATTCCAAGTGTCTGTTTGACAGTTTTGAGAACCTGTTTGCCGATTCTGATCATCCATCTTCTCATTCTGAGCATTTGTTCCCTGTTCTGAGTGTCTGTTTGACCATTCCAAGCATTCGTTTGCTTGTTCCAAGCACCTATTTTCCCGTTCTAATCATCCATCTCATTTTGAGCATTCATTCCTCGTTCCAAGCATCTGTTTGACTGTTCTGAGCATTCGTTTGCACGTTCTGAGCACCCGTTTACCCATTCCAATCATCCATCTCATTTTGAACATTCATTCCCTGTTCTGAGCATCCGTTTGCCCATTTCGAGTATCTGTTTCCCTGTTCAGAGTGTTTGTTCACCCGTTTTGATAGTCCATTTGACCTCTTCTTTGATTTAGACAAGTCTGAAAGTTAAGTTGGGTGAACCTAACCTATACTTGGGTGAACCTGACCTTGCTTTAGGTGAACTTGACCTTGCTTTAGGCGAACCTGACCTTGTCTTGGGTGAACTTGACCTTGTCTTGGGCAAACCTGATCTGTACTTGGGTGAACCTGACCTTGCCTTGGGCGAACCTGACCTTGTCTTAGGTGAACCTGACCCTATCTTGGGAAAACCTGACTTGTATTTGGGCGAACCTGACCTGTATCCAGGCGAACCTGACCTTCAGTTGGGTGAACCTACACCTTGGTTAAAAGAGTATGATCTTTATCCAACCATTTTGAATCTTCTGTTCACCCACAACTTGTATCTGCATTCCTCTAAAGATCATTTGTTCATCATCTAAATCATATAGGAACATCATAAAGCAACCTCTAGGTTACCCATCCCTCGTCGTTTTCTTAATTAAAATCCTCTAAACTTCGTTTGAAGTCATTGTCCAAATTGACCTAGGTGTCTGAAACCGATCGTCATCCTACAACTTCTACTTAGGATCGCCATCTATCCTGAGTCGGTCATCATCATTTGGCCCTATCAATCCACTTCCATCTCAAGTTGGATTTGGTGCCACAATCATCTATCCATCCTTAATTCGATCAATCAACACCTTTAAGTCACCTAGGGTGATCTTTGAACCTGGTTTAGAATCCCTTTTACCATCCAATCTTATCAATCATCAACTAATCTTATCTAATCCAAAATCATCCCTATCCAATCATCCAATCTATCAATTTAATTCAATCTCATACAATCAATCACCCAATCAGCTAATCCATTATCCAACCAAATCAATCCTTCAATCGTCATTTAGGAATTGCATCTTAGAGTTTAAATGCATCTTAAGTCACCTAGTAGTTTTGCATTTTCATGCCCATTCAGACTCGATCACAAGCCAAGAAACAAATGGCAGAACTAGCAAGGCCAAGGTTCCCAGCCGAACATCCCACAAGATCCTAAATACGTTGCAAACACCACACAAGATCCCAACAATGGTGCAAATATCCCTCAAGATCCCCATAATGGTGTTCATCACAGTCCAACACCGACGTCCAAAACACCTCACCATCTAGAGATGAAAACATGGTCAATCAACCTGAAGTCACGGTTGATGAATATCTTAGCAATCCCGCTAATGTTCAGATGACAGATCGCCTCCTCAACGAGCGTGGGGATAAGATCCTTGCCACTCTGATCATGAAAGGGGTCAAACCACCACCCGATTTCAATGTGTCACAGTATACCGGTACCCAGTCCCTTCCTACATCACAAGATCTGAAAACTTCGCAAAACGTTCCAAGAAACTCTTATGTACCCAAAGGTGCACCCATAGAAAATTGGTATCATCCTGAGTTCGTGATCTGATGTTAGAAGTTTACAAATAATTTGCACTTAACTCCTAATTATAGATTTATCCTGATCCAACAAACTTGCGTGGTTACGAATCTTAACCGTTGAAATTACAAAAACTAGCATTCACTTGTTCTTTATCCAAATCAATGAAATGTAAACTAATCACTTGAATTTTGTAATTAGAAAAACTCAATGAATCAAAATACTGACTAGAATGATAAACAAAAGAGAAAAAGAGAGATCACGTTTGATAATGGAGTTCGCTCAATTTGACCTACGTCTCTGGGTCCGCTTCTCAATGTTGGACCACTTTTATTAATATTGCCAAGCACCTGAAGATGCCTTCTTACAATATTCAAGCTTCAAAAACTTGCATAAAATTCCTCACAATCTCTCTCACTATTACAATTTTTGGTGTATAATAACACCTTGTAATTCTTCTCCTCCAAAATTCTCACACTAAAATTATTTCTCGAAGTATACTTACAAAGGCATAAAAATTCCCTCCAACACCTAGTTCTCTCAAAAGCACATGGTTGAAAATCAAACACCTAGACCCCCTTTTATACATAAAAAATTGCCTTAATAAGGCTCAACCATCAAAACAAATAAATAACCTTCATCTCCCGTTTATAAGCCCTTATGGGTTTTTACGGTTTTTTGGAAATATTCATTTGTTGGGTTGTTATTAGCCATATAATTATTTTCTAGCTTAACAAGTGTTTAAAAGAATCACCACCCCTTATAATAACATTAAAATCCTTTTAAATAATTCCTAACCCCCTTAAAAAAACCCTTTAATTATCTCTAAATATCTTTTAAATATTATAATTCGTTGAAATATGAAAAAGGTGGTTAAAGGGGTTAATTTGTTGAAATATAGGTTTACAGGTTTTTTTTCTCTCCTTGTTTTATGGGCAAGGCAAGAGGATTTTAAGGGATAAAATCCCACCAAATCCTCTCTCTTTTTAAATTTGTTTTTTCTTTTTAATAATTATGGTTTAATATATATTTATGCCAACTCACCACTCCTACCACATCATATGCCACATCATCATGTGATTGTACATTTGCTAACATCATCAGTTGAGTAGAGTCAAACTTTTGACAAACCTTTGACCAACCGTAACTTTCACATATGAGCTCCGTTTTCAAAACCAAATATAGTTCTGGAATCAGCGCGACGAGCACTACAACTTGGCATCATTTTTGTTTCATTTTGAGATGATCATTTTTTTCCTTTTTGAACACTTGATTTGCCTATTTGATCAAACCTTTGACTAAGCATAACTTCTGCATACAGACTCCTTTTGGGCCCGTTTAAGTTGTGTCAGGATTGTGTCAGTGAGCTCTATCCAATGATGTTGATTTGGATGAATTCTGAGACTATGAAATTTTTAGGTATTCTAGATCCACCTAGATCAATTCAAAAATGTTGTAATCCATCAAGTTACCACTTATCCTCACCTCCCATCCACTGCCTCTACGACCCCACCTAATCCTAATGATCCCTATGCCTATCGCATATCACAAAACATTCTGCCTGCTCCACCACTTCCACCTCACCATCCTGGTCAACCACCTGTCAATACTAGGGGCACTCCACTCCTTGCACTGATGCCACCTCCAGGACTTGTATCCACTGGTAATCTACTACTGCCACCCCAAGGTAATATCCCTACATTTCAACAACCTCCTATTAATCCGCATCAATCCAATGTGATGCAAGCACCACCACAACACACTGCTATCCCTTCACAAATGCCACCACAACATTTTGTTGTTGTTACCATTTCATCTCAACCACCCCATCAACAACCCCCACAAGAAAATGTCACTATCCCTTAACAAAACGTCACCGTTCCACAACAAAATATTTCAATTCCTCAACAACACATTACTGTTCCTATGCAACCCCCACATCAAGTCATGTAAACTGCTTTGTAGCCACCGCAATCACCCCATAATACTTCTGCAACAGTCCCACAACAACAACATATCCCATCTCACCCACTTTATCAACAACCGCCACAACATCAACAACCACCTCATCATACACATGTTCATGTGCAACCACAAAGGAATCCTCTCACACAATATATTTACCACCTGTCTAGTACATATACCGCTTACATTGTCGCATCCAATCCTAATCCAAACATTCATGTAGCCACTCAGAATCCACTGCGGACTCAACCACCTCCCTACACCAATCCTTTACAATCGCACACAAACCCATACCAACATCAGTCTAATCCACAACAACCTCCATACATCACGCAACAACCCAATGTTGTGTATAATTACTACGCTCAACAACAACCCTCATACCAACAAGGTGCCACATCCACGTCCTACATGCAACAACAGCCACAAGGTGCTCAATACACGCCATATTATAACAACAACCGCCTTATCAGCAAGGAGCTTCCACGTCATCATACTATCAAGGTGCTACACAATACCATCAGGGTATCCCATCTACCTTGTACTATCAACAACAACCATCTAACCAGCAAGTGGCTTGCACTTCTTACCATCTAAATCCGTCATCATCCTACTCGCCTTACGTTAATTCGCAATTTTCTTATGCTAATCAATATCAACCAACACCTCCATATACACCACAATAGGCTTATGATCCAATTGCTTTAGCACCCTCCTCATCATATCAACAGTATCCTCCATACAATCAACCTAGTTCATCCAATCCGACTCCCGCAATGCCTATCAATAAGGACTTTGAAGAAGTCAAAGTTGTGTTAAAGGACTTACAAGTTGGGAACAGTAAACAATCCTTCAAGTTTGAAGATGTTTTTCCTTATTCGTTTGATCCTTCAATCTCATTGGTTCCTTTCCCAAAACATTTCGAAATGCCAAAATTCGATAAGTATAAAAGAACCAAAGACCCTAAAGCTCAGCTTCAAGAGTTCTATGCCCACTGTTAAGAAGTCATGCACAACAACAATTACCTCATGAGATTATTTCCTAGGAGCCTACAGGGAATAGCTCTTGATCGGTTCATGGGTCTTGAGAAAGGATCTATCAAGTCCTTTGCACAACTTTCAGAAGAATTTTTCTCCCACTTCTCCTTTAATCTAGAAAAGGATATAGACACATTAGACCTCCTGAAAGAAAAGTAGTGGGAAGGAGAAACTTTTGCAAGCTATCTTCAAAGATGGCAAGCCCTAGCAAGTCGTATGAAATCCCCATTAAGGGAAAAGGATATGGTCACCTTGTTTATCAAAAACTCTCATCTGGATATGGCTCACAACTTCAGACTTCATTGTTTCATGACCTTCGCAACCCTAGTGGAGAAAGGTCCTATTCTTGAGAGGGCCCTTATCGCCAAAGGGCTAGTCAAAATCTTCAATCTTAATAAAGAGAAGTCATCTAGAGACAAGCCTCGATATTGGAACAAAAAAATGTTGTCAATGATGGTGTCATTGACACCAAACATGTCCAAGTGGCCAATGCTTCCCAGAAGCAACAATATCATCCTCCTCATTAGTCAAATCCTCATGCTATATCAGTGCCATAGGGGACACCTCATCCCAACCAACAAGCCAATCAAAATAATCAAGGGGGTAACAAACGTAAGTTTATTGCGTTAGGAGAACCCCTAAGTGTTGTGTTCAACAAACTCTTGCAAGCCAATTACCCTATTACGTATCCTGTGACTAAGCCCCTTGATGAATCTAAGCCTAAACCGAACTGGTTCAAAGAAAATAAATATTGTGAGTTCCATAAAATTAAATTAGATACGTTGAATAAGTGTCAAGGTCTAAAAATGTACATCTAGAATCTTATAGATCAGGGTGACATACATGTGGATGCCAACACGACACCATCATCCAATGCTCAATTGCAAATATACCAAAATGCTTTCCCTAATCATAACCAAGGTCCTAGCATGTCAAATTCAAACCCAAGGCCTAGCAATAACAATAATCAGAATAACAACACCAATAACATCAATTAAAAAATGTGCCACTTAACTATGAAGGCCTCATTATGCACATTGAACAAGTGGAACCACGTGTATCCATGATACACATAAAAGGAAAGGATCCTCAATGTGTTGTTACCACCCATTGAACCCACATCATAGGCCCTGGAGCCTTCGCATCCACCCAACCACAGCCTATGAACTCTCAGTACAACATCCTTGACCATCTAGGAAAGACTTCGACATAGATATTCATTTTAGACTTGCTAAAGTCTTCCCCCGCACACTAAGAAATCCTAAATAAGGCCTTACGGGACACCCAAGTTCCTAATGGCATAGACCCTACGTAATTTCAAGCATTGGTAGGGCACCTCTCTGCCACCTATCAACTGGGTTTTAGTCAAAATGACATGCCTTGCATCAACTCTAATCATAATCGTCCCCTTCATCTAGAGGTCCTGGTAAACCGTCATAAAGTAAAAAGGGTCTTGGTAGATAATGGTTCCACCCTAAACCTTTGTACATTGAAATTCATAAAATAGGTTGGATACACCCATGCTGATTTAAACAATCAGGTCATCACAATCAAGGTGTATGATAATGCGGAACATGATTCTAAAGGTACAATATGTCTTCCAATTCAGGTTGGTCTAGTTGTGCAATATACCACATGTCATGTCCTTGATCTGGAATTTCCCTATAGCCTCCTCAACCACCCATGGATTCATGCCATGCAGGTCATTCCATCCACATACCATCAATGCCTAAAATTCCCATTCAATGGGGTAGAAGTTACCATACATGCAGATCCCCAACCATTTGAATATTATCGCACATTAGAAGCTTCTTTTCCTCATTCTCACTATTGTCCTAGAGTGGAAATGGGACCACCGCAAACGTCATCATCCCATTCATCTACCACCGCATTAGCCACCACTTCATCCACTCCATCATCCACATCTGATTCCACCCTCACTAAAGTCCAGATCATTGATAAGGGATGTGACCAGTGAATATGAGATGTGCACAACTTTGAATGTGGCAACTATGCCACCCTCACTACACACATATGGTCAACCGTCGCAGTCTACACCAAAACCAGAAGATAAGACCATCACCTTTAATGTTCTGAATGTAGGATCCAACACCTTTTGCTCTCCTGGGTTAAGACAAGATGTGCCAGAAGATGACATAAGCCAATGGGACTACCGTGAGGAACTTGATCCCTCCCCTCCTTTGAAAGAATATTTCTAGGAGAATTATCCTTGGCCCTCTAAGTTTGCGGAAAAGTACAATTATCAAGGGGGAGGCCTTGGTGTTGAAGAGCAAGGAAGGAAACACCATATTGAGGCCACAATAAGACCAAGATACTCGGGCTTGGGTCATGACACAAAGCAAAAAGTACCTAGAGCATCATCTAGTGCCTCTAATAACGTCAATGAGAGTAACGGTCTCCTTGAAGACATACTAGAGGAAGAGTCCATCATACACGCATACGATGATGTAGATCACACTAACCTCTCTTCCATGTTCGACCGCTTACACATATGCACCACTAGCTTATCTCTTAAACATCCTAAACTCATAGATTGGGACCTACATGGTAGCACACCTATCAATACCTTTCCCACGATGGATCAGTATGTACATCTCATGGGATTGGGGGAAGATGAACACCCTAACCGCAAAAGTAAAAAGAAACAAAATAAAAATGGTCACTTAGTGAAAACCTCCCTGGGGCACTTCTTGACCTAGAAAAAGTAAAAACAAAGGGTGTATCTGATAGTGAAAACCTCGATGAGGTGCTAGAAGCTAGGGATGTTCATCTTCCCCTTGTAGGGACTCAACTCTCTAAACAACCCTCCATTCTGATAGAGGAAACTCAAGAAATAAATTTGGGAACTGAAGAGGATCCCAAAATCACTTATGTAGCCAAGGCACTGTTGGAAGAATATTCTACCATCACCAAGCTTCTCAAGGAGGGCATCATCAACTTCGCATGGACATATTTAGATATGCCAGGCCTTGATCCTACTTTAGTAGTACATCACCTAGACGTGCATCCTGATGCCAAACCTGTCAAAAAAAAGCTTCAAAAAATGCACCCCCAAGTAGCTCTACTGGTTAAGAAGGAATTGGAGAAGCTATTGGACGCTGGATTCATAAGGCCCATTGACTACTCAGACTGGATCTCAAACATAGTGCCTGCAGCTAAACCAAACGGTGCTATCAGAGTTTGCACAGACTTTCGTGACCTCAACAAAGCTTGCCCTAAAGATTATTTTTTGTTTCCAAACATTGACATGTTGGTTGACCTCACTATTGGGCACGAGATGCTTTCCCTCATGGATGGCTTCTCTGGATATAATAAGATTAGGATAGCGCCTGAAAACCAACATAAAACAACTTTCACTACACCATGGGGCACGTTCTGCTATAATGTCATGCCCTTTGGTCTCAAGAATGTGGGGGAAACCTATCAATGAGCAATGACTGTAATCTTCCACGACCTCATTCATATAATAATGGAAGATTATGTTGATGATCTACTCAAAAAATCAAGAACAAGGGAAGAACACCCTGTAGTCCTCAAGAATATTTTTGAGCATTTAGAATAGTATAAGCTAAGGCTAAATCCAAAGAAATGTGTCTTTGGGGTCACATCAGGCAAACTGTTGGGTTTCATTATCTCTCAAAGAGGTATAGAAGTTGATCCCACAAAAGTTAAAGCAATTATGGATATGCCTCCACCACGCAATCTCAAACAACTAAGAAGCCTATAGGGTAAGTTACAATCCATTTGGCAGTTCATTGCTCAGTTAGCTGACAAGTGTCAGTCGTTCACTCAGCTACTGAAGAAATATATTGCTTTTAAATGGACTCAACAGTTCCAACTTGGTTTTGATCAGATCAAAGAATATTTGGCTCACCCACCAATCCTTATGTCACCAATCCTTGGTAAGCCACTCTTGTTGTACATTTATGCTACTTCAGTGGCATTGGGGGAATTGCTAGCACAACACAATGAGTCATCAAAGGAAAGAGCAATCTATTACATCAGTTAGACCCTCGTAGGATATGAGCTCAACTATTCTCCAATGGAAAAATCCTGCTTAGCCATAGTTTTGAGTTCGCAGAAGCTTTGACATTACATGCTTAGTCATCCCGTAAAGCTCATATCCAAAGTTGATCCATTTAAATACCTATTATCAAGAACAATCCTGACTAGTCGCATGGCTAAGTGGGTCATGCTTCTGAGTGAATTTGATATAGAATATGTAGATCAGAAAGCTATTAAAGGACAAGTAATTGTTGATTAGTTGGCAGATTCCCCCCTTGTAGATGCATATCCTTTGACCACATAATTTCCTGATGGAGGAGTCTTTGCAGTGATAGAAGTGGCCATGTGGACATTATATTTTGATGGGTCTTACACACATAATGGATCAGGGGCAGGAATCTTGCTTGTCACTCCCCAAGGAGATTATATACCAAAGTCATACAGATTGGCCTTCCCATGCACAAACAACATCATTGAATATGAATCTCTTCTTACTGGCCTTAGAATTATAATTCAATGGCATATCACACACCTCAAAGTCTTTGGTGATTCTCAATTAATCATCAAATAGGTCAATGATGAGTTTCTCACAAAAGATGATAAGCTACTGCCTTATAAACGCATGGTAGACGACTTCAAGAATTATTTCACTTCCATCTAGTTTGATCAGATTCCAAGAGTCTAGAACAAAGCAACAGATGCCATGGCTACCATTGGTTCCTTAATTGACATGCCCAAAGATAAAACAGAGTGTGAGTTCCTCATTAAACAACTCTTAATCCCAACATATGATATTCCCAAAAGTGAGATGGTGTGACATTGTAGGTCCCACGTCCCCTTGGTATTATGACATCTATACTTATCTTCATGATAACATCCTACCTTCTGATCTGACACGTAACCAAAGAAAATAATTCATCCAACATACTTCCCATTACAACATTGTAGGTGATACTCTTTATCGACGTGGGTGTGATGGAACCCTCCTCCGATGTCTGAACCAGACTGAATCCCATATTGCGTTAACGAAGGTACATAGTGGTGTATGTGGGGCCCACTCAAATGGCATGGCCCTGGCTAAGAGAATTCTCAAAGCAAGCTACTATTAGCCTACATTAGAACATGATTCCTGTGAGTTCATCAAAAAGTGCATCCCTTGTCAGTAGCACGTCGATTTGATACATGCTCCAGCACAGGATTTGCAGCCTCTTGTTGCACCATGGCCCTTCTCTCAGTGGGGTTTCGACCTAATCGACAAGATCTATCCCCCATCCTCTAATGGCCATACCTTCATCATCACCACAACTGAATACTTCACCAAGTGGGTGGAAGCAATGCCACTCTCACAAATCACAGGTACTCAAATTTACAAGTTTATCCTCTTCCATATTCTCTGCAGATATAGAATACCATCAACCATCATTTCTGACAATGGAAAGGCTTTCAAGAACCAAGCTATGAAACACCTTTGTGATACCTTCCATATCCAACATCGTTGGTCCACACCTTATTACCCCCAGGGTAATGGTCAGGCATAAGCCACTAATAAAACCCTCATTAGAATCCTTAAAAAAGTGGTCAATGGTATTGGTCGAGATTGGCACCTTCACATTCATCCCACCCTTTGGGAATATTGCACTTCCATCCACACCCCTACCGGTGCCACTCCATATTCTCTTGTCTATGGTTCTGAAGCCATCTTGCCGATTGAGGTATAAATTCCCTCACTGAGAATCTCCTTGAAGAATCTTATCAGTGATGAAGATGCTCGAGTTGTGAGACTTAGCCAACTAGAACTCTTAGATGAAAGATGGATCAAAGTGTATGACCACCTTCAAGCCTATTAGAATCGCCTGAAAAGAAGCTACAACAATAAGGTCCATCCCCATCAGTTCAATGTTGGTGACCTAGTCCTCAAAGAAAATCAGTGCACTCAACAGGACCAAGAAAAGAAGGGGAAATTTGAAGCAAATCGGCTTGGTCCTTATGTCATCACCACCAAATATGGATCAGGGGCTTACAGACTTGCAACACTTGAGGGAGAGCTCCTAGAGGAGCCCATTAACATTATGCACCTGAAGAGGTTCTACACTTAAATCAGCTGGGGTATCCTCTCTTGCAAAATCCAAAAAATACAAAAAAAAGTAAAAAATTGTCAAAAACGCAATTTTTTTGTTTGAAAAATCAGAAAAAATCTAAAAATAGTAAAGAGAAATAATTCATCCTATGTCGAAAACCACCCTTGGTGGCACCTTGCATAAGTACGTTGGTGAAAACCTGGTCACAGGAACCATTCGTAGAGGGCTTAATCATTATCTACCTTACGTCCTAGTTACTTCATGCT
The DNA here is from genome assembly GCA_007258455.2 of Sequoia sempervirens. NCBI lineage: Eukaryota > Viridiplantae > Streptophyta > Pinopsida > Cupressales > Cupressaceae > Sequoia > Sequoia sempervirens. Next base: position 102,484,676 of record VDFB02000008.1, on the reverse strand, counting down.
TCCATCCATCCCGATCCCACATCTTTCGTTCGCACCTATCATCCCGTCACTTGGTATATTTTGGTTGAGTAGTGGACGAGCTTCATCCGCTATCTATCATCCTGAGCTTGTGTTTTTGTCTTGTCATTTCATCGGTCCTTCGCTCCCATTTAGGTTCCTTCATCATGTCGGTCTCCATTTAGTTCTCATCACGTCTCGTCGGTCTTTTTGGTCTTTGTCGAACTACGTTGCCCCTGCGCTTTCACGTAGGCAAGGCTGATCAATTGATCCACCCCCGAGGCATTTTGTCCATCCCATTGTGGCCACCCCTCGTGGTCTTCATTGTCCCCTTTTTTCTCTTATCCTTGGTTCATCTTTTGTCCTTTTCAAACTACGTTGCCCCTGCACTTTCACGTAGGCAAGGTCGATCATTTGATCCATGCTCCTTTGATGGCAAGGTGGATGGAAATGGATTCAAAATGCTCTCTAGAAGATGAGGAATGCAATGAGAAAAGTGGGTAGTTGGATGGATGGATGCAAGTGCAATAGATGAAGCTTGAGAGTATACAACAATGGAGGTTTGAATAATGCAAGTGTTTGAAAGCTAAAATGCAAGAGTGTATGAATGCCTAATGAATGAGAATGAATGAAAATCATTCATTTTAAGGGATAATCTTTTAGAGAATTCAATGATCAAGATTGAGCCAACATGGCCAAGATGGAGGGCTATGGTGAGTTGAGGACTCACAAGCCCTCACATCTTGTCATGTGGAAATGAGGTGGCAAAAGGACAAGGTGAGGTGGAGAGAGGACAAGTGAGGTGGAGGCACTTGCAAGTACCTTGGGATGAGGAGAAGATATTCTAAAAAAGGAACTTCTTGTTCCCAATGAGAGGAAAATGACATATGAGGAATTTTAGTATTCCTCAAAAATCTCCATGGGGAAGAGAAAAGTGGTTGGGGAAATAAATGTAAATTTTAAATTCACATGATTGGAATGGATAAGGTGGTTGGGAGGGCTCTGTGCTTTCACGTAGGCAAGGCTAATCTTTGATTAGCCCCCAAGCCCCTAGGTCATTAGGGTGTGTTATTCTTTTGTCTTGTGTTTTGTCTCTTGTGTCATGTCATCAAGTTTTCCCTTATCTAGTTGGTTCTTTCCACTCATTTCATGAGATTCATTTGGTTTCAAATTTTTCTGCGTCATTTATCAATCTTTTAGTCTAGTATCCATCTTTGGTCTCAATAAGATGCATCCTTCCTAACAGACCTCATCAACCCCATTCATCCTCTCGATTCTATGGCAAAGCACATTTTGAAATTGATTGCAATCTTTTGATGCTTTTGGATTTCATCTATCATTTGAGCTCCCTACCACAACTTGTCAAGGCCGCCATGATCTATCATATTATGGTGTGTTTTGACTGGTTAACCTAGGGGCATATCTTGATCTTTCTTGGTTGTCCCACGTAGTACCCACCAAGGCCCCTGAGGTCTTGTGTTATGCTGGGATATCCTCTTGTGGCTGTGGTTATCCCAATACCTGGCCCGACCAAAGTCATTGTGACTTTGGGGTGTTGGGATAGCCTTTTTGTTTGTTGTGTTTTTTTTGTGCATTAGACGCTAATTCACCTTGGTTCACATACCATGGTACTTGGTGTCTTATGCTATAGCAAAAATCAGTGCTCCGAAAATGAAAAATTACATTAGGACTACATTTCATGATCATTCCTGTTGCATTGCATCCATACTTGACGTATGACCTATGATTCTGGTTGTGCAAACAGTCACCTTCTGTCTCTCGTTCTTCTCAGGATACCTATGGTTCTTGACGGGTGCAATTTCACACCCATCTACCTTCATTGTTACGCAAGTCTTTATTGGCACTTATGTTCATGTTGCATTGCATTTCATGATAGGCCATCACACTCATATCTCACACACCTTTATTTTGTATAAGTCAAAGATCGCAAATAAAATTCATTTTCCACCCACATTGCATTTCATTTATCCATTAGTGTTTGTAAGGTGTTTAATTGCATTTCATTCCACATTATAGGCCCATTGTGTCTCATTTAATGTACATTCTCATCTCATATTTATTTATGTTGATTAGACTAATCATATTTGGTTATTCTAAGCATCTTGGATTCATTGCATTAATTATTCATGTCCATATTAATCCATAGCATTTACATACATCACCATCTGCATTACAAGTTGTTAGAACCACATCTATAACATATAAATTCATAAATCACATCCTCCATTATACACATTAGTCATCATACATATCATCCATCTCATCCATATAAACATCAACATACATCATCATAAACATACACATATATCACATCATCATGATCATCCATCATAAAAGCATCAACACATACATATGCATAAATAAAATCATCCATCATAGGAACATCACATAGTGTCAATAAGGGCAGTCACATATCATATATAAAAATATAAATATAAATGTCCATCAAATAGTCCATAATAATGTCCATCATATCACCAAAATACATATCCATCGCATATATCATCAAATAAAGTACAAATACAAGGCTCTAGATCAACTTTGATCTATGCTGCTCTGTGTTGTTCATTCACCATGCACCTGTTAAAAATTGGTATTTTGTCACCTACCCTCTATTGACTCTACTATGAACTTCCCACATCTGACCTCTTTGGAGAGTCGGGCACCAACCCTCTGTGCGGAGGAGTCGCCTGATAGTTGTTGTCCCTTGGGTACATGTCCCTAGTGACTGCGATGGTGTAGGCATCTGAGGCAACTGCTGGACATAGTGAGATGTGCACTGTGTCGGATCTAGAACTACCTGCTGATAAGCACACATCTAGAAAGATGCCTCCCTCATATACTCATCTCTCTCCACAACCTGATACCTGACTGCATTCCACTCATGTTTATACCTGTCTTGATCCCCACAAATGGATCTTAGCTCCTACGCCCATGCGCCCTGCACCAACATCAGTTGATCTCTCTCTACACTCATCTGTTACACCTGCTATGTGGCCCTATCCCTCTCAGCCTCCACAACCTACATATGTGCCTGCAATCTCTACACCTTTGTCCCTGTCTCACCACCTTCATCATGCACTACCTGTGACTGGGCCTATGTTGCATCTCTCTCTGCTACCTGTGCTTGTGCCACTGTTGTATCCCTCTCCCTCTATAGGGTCTCCACCTATATCTGTGCCGCATCCCTCTCCACCTATAGGGTCTGCACCTGTATCTGTGTTGCATCCATCTCATTCAGTAGGGTTTGCACTTGTGCCCGTATTGTGTCCCGCTCTGTCCTCATAACAGCCTCCCTCTCCTGCGTCAGCCCTATATCTCCCACTATCTGATCTGCTATGTCGACCCTGTCATGAAGCTCATCTCGCTCCCATCTCAACTAAGTCCTCTCTCTCAGTAGCCTCTCCACCTGTACTATCAAATCATCTATGTCTCTCTCAGCCTGTGCCAGGGTCTCCGTCGATGCCTGGTCTATCACTTCTCCCAGCTCTCCCTGTCCTCTCGCCTGCCATATAGCCATTGTTTCCTCTAACCTGTCCCACTCCCATCTCATAACCATCACCTCCTCATGATCTTTGGACATCTCTCCCTCCAACCGAGTCACCTTTGCCTGTAGTTGTCTCACCTCCGCTTGCAGACCATCCCTCTCTGCCAGTATCTCCTCCATGTGCCATGATGCCTCATCTGCTAGGATCCCGTAGTCCCTCTGACCCCTCCTAACACACCCTCTCTACCTTTGCTCACCACCTGCTCACCTCTGCCTCTAAGCTGCATCTCACTGCATCTGTGTCTCTCAATCTATGCTCTATAATCTGTAATCTCGTTGTGGCCCCTCTCAGCAATATAGTCGGATTCTCCTATTAGTGACACCATGGCCAATGGGGGAATATCATGGACATCCATATCCATCACCTCCACCTCTCCCTCATCTCTCTCATCCATCATCTCCACATCTACATCATCTTCCCCATCCTCTCCCCTGATCACCCTGGCACTCCTTCGTGGTCTCCTCCTCCTCACCCTCTCCTACTGCTCTGGACCCCCAACTGCCATCTGTCCTCTCTCTTGCTACTCCGGCTGCCTCCTGCCCTCTCCCATCCCCCTGCTTCCCTGCTATCCCTACCTCCTTTGCCTCAATCCTCACTCTATCCCTCATATAATGTCTCTTCCTCCTCCTCATCCTCTTTGGCTGACCTACACCCCCAGCCTCACCCTGTCCTCTATCCTGTTGTCCTGCAGCCCCACATCCTCTTACTGCCCCACTACTCAAGCTACCTCTGGTCCTCTCCTCTGTTGTCCCCTCCTCCCTCTCCTCTGACCTACCAATCGCAGCTCATCCTCTAGCCCAAACCCTAGTGCCCCTATAATTGGCTCCTCAGGAGTAATCCATCTAGACTAATGACCGCAATACCATGCAACATATCGAACTGTCACTCCTACATCAATGTCCCCCCAGTTCTACCCAGGTAGGGTACTAACAACAATATCTCTCAATGCTCTCTCGCAAACCTCGGTGAAATCGGCTCTCCCCATGGCCACTCTTGTGTGATCCGTCAAAACCTATCTGATCTACGCAGAATATCTTGTGTAACCTCAAACTATCTGGTCACTTTGTTTGGCCTATGCGCCTCCACTGTGCGTGGCTCTCTCTCGACTATGAAGCATCTAGTGTTGAAGTACCCTCTCTGCCTTGCCTCATCTCTCCTCCATTCTGAAAATCATTGTGTCATATATGACCTCCACACTATATTCTCTTCCTACAGGTCATCCAATGTCCTCCATTTGTCTAGATCCCCCTGACCCTCATAGTGCCATACCAAGCAATACTATAACCCATACCACCAAGCCATCGTTGTTGTCTCATCCTTCAGTCCTGCTCTCACCATGCCTAGCCTGACAACACTGTTGTGCTCCCAGGCCCATACCTGCAACAACGTCACATGTGTCACGCTAAGCGCCTCTCAGTAGCATATGACGTGCATGTCCCTATAAAGTTGTGCTAGTACACATGTACCCCATGCGAATTGCCCCTCTCTCCCCTCGATGATATGTCAAATCACCTCCATAAACCTTAGGTTGCAGAAGCGCCGCTCCAGTTTGGTAGCAATACTCTACTAATCAACCCACATAGGTATAGTGGTAATGGTGGCACCCCCAATGCTAAGCATCGATCTACATCCAACCTCCCCCTCTGCACAGGCAGGTTGTCTTGTCCGAACAACACCCACATAGTATTATCGAGCTCTACCCCCGTGGATGTCATCGCACTCACCAGGTGGCCCACTATAGGTAGCCTCAGTATTTGCCATACGTCCTCCAAAGTCACTGTCATCTCCCCTGTCAGGAGATAGAAAGTCAACGTCTCGAACTCCATCGCTCTATCAATGCTATCAACATCACCCAATGTGCTCTAATGGTAAGGTACCCTAATAAGTGAAGCAATCCCGCCCGTGACAGAGCCTCGTGGTCCGCTCTGTTCATGGCCACCATCGTCGCCGCTAACACCTCTAACCGCCTCTCGCATGTCTGCAGGCTGTCGAAGCTCTGCATCCATACAAGAACACATGTCAGTCATCTTCTCTTTTTCCTCATCTTTTCCTTTTTCCCGACCTCGAGTTATCTTTTCACTAACTTTTCACCCTCCCCCTCTTCTGCCCTGAATTTTACCTGTCTTTCTCAATCTTTTTCATGTCTCCTTTTTCTTCCCCTTGCCCCTTGGCAAACCCCCTCGGCCTGGGGCAGACTCGCCTCGCCCGATGGGCGAACTTACCCTAGCCCAGGGCAAACCTGCCCTGGCTCGGGCGGACTCGCCCCGAATCGAGGCAAACCCACCCCAGCTCAGGGCAGACCTGCCCCAGCTTGGGGCAAGCCCACCCTGGCCCGAGGCAGGCCTTCCTTGGCTTAAGACGAGCTCGCCCCCAACCCAGGGCAGACCCACCTCACCTTGGGGCAAGCTCGCCCCTAGCTTGGGGCAGACTCGCCCTAGCTAGTGAGTGAACCCGCCCTGGGATGGGCGGACCCACCCTAGAGGTGGGCGAACCCACCTAAGCGAGGTCACCCTTGCCCTGGGCGGGGTCGCCCCTCCTCGGGGCGAGGTTGCTCGGCTGCCTCCCCTTTCATTTTTCGGGAAGATTTGCCTGTGTCCAGGGCAAATCCACCCTGCCCTCTTGTCCCTCTGCCCTTTTCAAGCATTTATTTTCATTTTTTGAGGTGCATTTACCCTCTCATTGGGCAAATTCACCCCCCCTTTCCCTCGCCTATAACAGGTGATTCTACCTACCCGCTTGGCGAAATCAAAATTTCGCCCCTGACCCATTTTTCTAAACTAACCCAATCCCAAAACCCATATTTTCAAAAAGCATTAAAACATAAGAATACATCATAAAATGTTGAAAATCACAAGAAGGGTTTTAAATCTAACTTGGTGTGGAACCACACACTCATGATAAAACTATCTTACCTCATCCCCCCGATGGATGATGTCTAAGTCGTAATCATCCGACATCCTCGTCTCCTTGTCTCCTTCCTCTCCTCTTCTCTCTCTCTCACTCAACTTCCAGGTGTGCAAATGAGGAGTGGTAATTTCTCAAATTACCTTATATAACTTTTTCCCTCCTTTTTTTCACTTTTTTAAGTGAAGGGTATTTTTACCCTTTAATTAAACCTCTTTTAATTCAACTAATCCTCTAACTTCTCGAGGCCGCCATTTACAAACCATGTGTCCATTTAACTCTATTCAAAATCCAATCTTTATGGTTTTTTGAGCTCTATCTAATCATGCCCTCCATTTCCTCATATCGAGAAGTCACTCGGGGCCCCTTTTTCTTCCCCAACTGCCCTCTCGAGGGGGCATACCCTACCATTTTCATCCATTCCTCCATCATGGTCATTTCCTGGCGAGATTGGGGCATCCCCTACATTTCCCTCTGTTTGGGAAGCTCACACAACTTCTCCCATGCTGGGGCATCATTTTCTAATTGCTTCCTCTATAGAGTCATCTACATTTTCTTTTCTTCAAAACACTGTTATTCTAACAATATTTCAAAGAGGGGAAAAATGTAGACATCCAAATTTGACCACTTTCGTATGGTCAAATTCGTCTCCCTTATCCGTCTACTTCATCAATATTAATTAAATGATTTATTTAATTAATATCTCCCCTTTCCCTAAAATTCCTAAAGTATTTAATTTAACAATTAAATACTTTACCCTTCATCTTCTCCTCTCTAAATTAAATAAGCATATCAATTTATTTAATTTAGTCATTTGACCCTTTTCAATTAAAGCAATTTTAAATTCTTATTTTTCTCTCTCCTTGTCACATCCTCCATAACCCTCTTCTAATATGGATTAATTTAATTAATTCATGATTAGGATGTGCACACCTTAATTAGGATTAATGCCGCATCCTCCATATTCTCCCACTTGCTTCTAATCCATCATTAAGTTTCTTAATCACCTATATGCACAACCTTAATCTAATCCCCTTGCTACATTTAGCATATCTTTTTGGTCAACCTTCACATTTTCCAAATTTAGTTTAGACCCTCTTCCCCATGTGAATTTAAAATTTACTTTTTATTCCTCCAAGGACTCTCCTCTTCCCCATGTGATCATTGAAAGGCCACATCAATCACATGAAGCCAAGAACCTTCTATTATAAGGACCTTGTCTTATCCACAAGGTACTTTTCAACCTCCTTCATAAGAACCTTGTCTTATCCACAAGGTGTTTTTCATATGAATTTAAAATTCATATTTATTCTCCCAACCACCTTATCCATTCCAGTCATGTGAATTTAAAGTTCACATTTATTTTCCCATGGATATTTTTGAAGAATATTAAAATTCCTCATATGCCATTTTCCTCTCATATGGGAACAAGTTTCGTTTTGAGGAAATATTCTCCTCATTCCGAGGTACTTGCAAGTACCTCCACCTCACTTGTCCTCTCTCCACCTCACCTTGTCCTTTTGCCCCCTGATTTCCACATGGCAAGATGTGAGGGCTTGTGAGTCCTCAACTCACCATAGCCCTCCATCTTGGCCATGTTGGCTCAATCTTGACCATTGAATTCTCTAGAGAATTTTCCCTTAAAATGAATGATTTTCATTCATTCTCATTCATTAGGCATTCATACACTCTTGTATTTTAACTTTCAAACACTTGCATTCTCCAAACCTCCATTGTTGTATACTCTCAAGCTTCATCTATTGCACTTGCATCCATCCATCCAACTACCCACTTTGCTCATTGCATTCCTCATCTTCTATAGAGCATTTTGAATCCATTTTCATCCACCTTGCCATCAAAGGAGAACACAAACTTAAAAAATCCAAGGGCCAACCAAGGAGCAGCTTGAACAAGGTAAAATCAACTTTTTTATCTTTATTTTGTTTGAGTTTAACTTAGGCTAATCATTGAGGTGTTAAGTGTTTTTCTTCATTTACATTATGTTTTGCATGATTTAGAATAGGTATAAACACTTGATCACAATCTCAACTATAAGCACAAAAAGGAAAAGATTAGTGCGATAAAGGATGAATTCAATGTTCTTTAGTCTAATCCTTCTGATATATGTGATATCTTTAAATGATTTTATGAAAATCTATTCAAAGATGATCAATGGCAAGATATTCAACAAGCCCTTGAGGATATGGTTAAAACTTATATTCCTACCAGAATAGACTTTGATTATAGTTAATATTTAGATAGAATTTTAATAATGGAGGAGCTGGAAAAGGCTCTTTTCTCTATGGCCCCTTACAAAAGCCCCGAAAGCGACAGTCTTCCTATGGAATTTTACCAAGCTATGTGGCAACACATTAAGGATGATTTTTATTGTTTATACCTCAAAGCTATTAAAAATGGATCATTGAGTCCTATTATTAATGGAGGCATAATCAAATCCTTCCTAAAGGGAAAAAGGAAAACTCTGTTTCTGGTTGGCATCCTATCACTCTTCTTAATACCTCGTACAAGACTATAGCAAAAGCCTTGGCCATAAGGATCAAACTGGTGGTGCAAAGAATTGTTCAAGCTAAGAAAATTGGATTTATTGCTAGAAGATTCATTCTTGATAACCTTATGTTAGCATGGGAGACTTGTAAATGGGCTCAACAATCTACTCAAAATGCTATTTTGATTAAACTCAATTTTGACAAAGCTTATGACAAAATTTGTTGGAGCTTTATTCTTAAATGCTTGAATGGTTGGGTTTTGGACCTAAACTTTGAGCTCATGTTCAAATGTTGTTTGGAGATGCTAATGCTCAAATTATCATCAATAATATGACAACAAATCCTTTTCCTTTACAAAAATCTATCTTGCAAGGTTGTCCATTGACTCCTTATCTCTATGTCCTGAAGGTTGATGCTTTGGGTTATTTACTTCAAAGTGCTCATGATATGAAGTTGGTCACACGAATCTATATTTCTGATAACACTACTATTATTAATTCTCATTATGTTGATGATTGACTTGTAATTTCTCCAAAATTCTAAATATTAAAATCTCCAACACTATGGAAATTCTCGATCTTTATTGCATTGTTTTAGGCTCTAAACTTGCACATGATAAAACAAAATTTTTGTTGACTCAAACTGATCCTATTCCCCATTGGATTCCTTACAAATGGAAACAAATTAAGCATGGTGAAATAATGAGATATCTTGGTATACCTTTTGGTATCAGAGTTTCTCTTTCAGACATGTGGAGTTGGTACCTTAATAAAGTCAAGAATAAATTGTTTAGTTGGGGAAATAAATTTCTCTCTTTGGTTGGAAAAATACAGGTTGCCAATAAAATATTTCTTGCTATGTGTGTTTATTACTCTTCATGTTGGATGCCATCAAAGAAGGGGTATGATGATTTAATCAAAACTATTCGTCAATTTTTGTGGGCCAAATGGGATGGAAATAAAGGATTTATTTCCACATCATGGGCTCATTATGTGCGTGTGTCGAATGTGGATAGGATTCTAATGTCAACACAAACCTTAATGAGACGGTTTACATTCAAAGTTTGAAGCAAGTAAAACTACTCTATTCGTAATACAATCAAATCTTTCAAATACGTATCATTGTCCTCTATTTCTAGGGATTTATTAAACTGTTTGGCCCTCAGATTTCTATGGGCACAAAGGTTGTTAAAATGACTACCTAGAAAATGAGATTTGATGCTTAATATGCAAGCTAAGATGATTTCTATGTGCAAATGTGTGCTGGAAGGATTAGTGGTATGCTTCTAAATGAAACGAGATGATGGAATTGATGATGAATACGATGATAAATGAAGGATGATGTTGATGATAAATGAACAAGTGGAGATGAGTGAGATGATATGAAACTATAGTGAACTATCCATGATTATGCATATGATCAAATGCAAACATAAAACAAACTAACCTAAAATGCAACTATGATGCAATGGGGATGATAAAATGCAACTATGAAGCAATTAAGTAATCTAAAATGAGAATGCAAAGTAACACTTATATGAAAACTAATTATAAGACTCTATTGAAGCTCCAAGCTCCTAAGATAAACCTGCATAGTAACTTTTCTAAAATTGTGGATGATAAATTCTAAGGCAAGAGGGTGTATTTATAGGGTTTCTCAAGCATTTTGTGAGGTGGCACCTATCAACGGTCTAGATTCGAAGGAGAAATAATAGACAGTGGAGATGAAAGGAATCAGGATGTTGTCCCCTTGACCAAAGACAACATGCCAAGTGTGTGGAGAGAATCCTTTGACCAATTGGAAACATACCAAATGTATGGGATTCCCAAGTGTGTGAAACAAAGACCCATGTGCTCCAAATTTGTTGGAAGTGTGGGGGAATAAAGCCATGTGCTTTTTCTCATTGATGGAAGTGTGTGAGAATAATTCTAATTAATAATTAGGCTTATTGATTTTCATGCGACCTTTATGAGGTGGCACACAAAAAGTTGTAGAAATGTGCTCTAATTCTTAATCAGGATTAAGGAGGGTTAATTAAATAAACACGTTTAGGGTATTTTGTTTATTTAATTATTTAGAAGAATGTGATTTTGGAGAATTAAAAGAAGAGCGAATAATATAAATAAAGTAAGACCTTATTTATATGTAGTTGAAGCATTAATCAAATAGGTTGTATTTAATTAATTGAATGTGATGACCGTTTTTAGGTGTATACATATTGTATTCAACCTAAATGCAAAGGTGGCTTGGGGCTTCTAGACCTAAGAACTTAAGGATTTTGCTTAGCTACCAAATGGATCATCTGGGTTGTCCATGGGAATGAAATGTGGAAGATTCTTATATGAAACCATATTAACCTAGCATCTGTCAAGGGAAAATGATAGCATGCAGTTTGGCTTGAAAAAAATCTTCATGCACCTTTATTTTCTATAAAGGATACCCCTACCCTCTAGTCTATTTTGAAGCCTAGCAGCACACTTGCCATCTTTTAAAGTGGAGAGATAACTCGCTTCAACATGGTTTCAGCTTCTCCACATCTTCTATTTGGTGGAGTAAGTATATCCTCTATCAGGATCAACCTCTTGCTTTAAGTTTTCCAAAACAATCTTATTCTTTGTTCAAAAAAGGAGTTTGTAATGTTGGAGATCTTTGGGATTTTCACACTATGAGTTGGTTGTCTTGGCACTCTATCAAAGCCCAATTCGATCTTAGCAATAAATACAAAGTGTTCTTGATTTTTGTTCAGTCTTTGGTTCCACTTGATCTGACTATGAAAATATGCACCCCTATCCATTGTAAGTTTTACAACGATTGGTTATGGATGTCCTCATATCCTTTTCTTTTCTCTCCTTTGAAAAGGCCAACCTTTAGTTGCTTCCAAATTTTCTCTTAAGATCTGGATTGAACTTGAAGTGGAATTGCAAGTTCAATGAAATTTTTTGGCCTAAATTATTTGCTCAAATTTGGAAATCAAAGGCTAATACAAATGCTCAATTAACTGCTTGGAAGGTTTTACATTGCAAACTGCCCATTGCAGACGAGCTGAAATGTATGATGGTTCAATCAATTAATTGTTCCTTCTGTCAAAGGAAGGAAAATATAAGGCATATTTTTTGGACATGCCAATCTGTTAAAGTACAATGGAATATTGTTTTTAATGACTTACCAACTATTTTTGAGCATCATTTACTCTGGAAAGAAGCTTTTTTTTTGGTTGGATCGCATCATAATATCATTGCTGATGGAGTTAGGCATGCCATTTTATCTTATATATGAAGAAACAGGTGTAAATCTATCTTTAATAACCACAATAATCACCAGGGAGCTGCACTTTGAGGGCTTTACTATGACATTTTTTATTGCTTGATTTCTCTTTTCTCTCATCTACATGCCAAGGCTGAAAATAATTTAAAGACTAACTTTTGAATACAGTAGACCAAGCTCCAAGTTAACTAGCTACTCAACAAACGAAAGATTATCATAGCTCAGGGCCTAAACTCTTATTTTCAAGACTGATTGGTTGCTATGTTCATGATTCGTATTGCTTTAGGTCATTTTGTGGATGTCTAGAGGCTATTGTCATGTTCTTCTCACACTGTTGTACCTATTATTGATGGTAGCCATCATGATGTTGTTCTTGTTTCTAGACTATTGTTGTTGTTTTGTTCTCTATCAATTTTGCTGCTACTATTCTCTGTTATGTATTTGTAATTGTTGTAGTAGTTTGGTCCTTGTGTCATGCTTTGGTTGTATCTTTTATAGCTTTTTTTACTGCAGTAGCAATTTTTGCTGCAACTGCTGTTATGAATTTGTAAGTTCTTTTGTAGTTTAATACTGCACTCTTTGTAATATGCATTATTATCAATACAAAAAAAATAATTATATGAAACCTAAATGAACCAAATACCTATTGGTAACCATAAATATTTGTTATCTCTAGTTTTTATATTCAACATAAATGGACCAATAGTTGAACACATAAAAAATATTTGTTGTTATAAAAACAACACATAATTATTTAAGATACATCTTATATCAAACAAAAATGGGCCAATAGTTGAACATTAAAACTTTTTGAAAATCCTTAACATTTAATAAAAAAATACATGTTATTTAAAATACATGGTATTTATTATGCTCACCTTTTATATTTGTGATAGGATAAACTATTAATATGAAATACTCCAATGCTTGTACATTGCTACCCCAATAGTTGTACACATAAGAATAATATTTTTTCACTATGATAACAATACTTGTTTAAATGAGTCTTAATGAGCATTTAATTTTATAAATGACACACTTATAGCGGATAGTTATGATATTTTATTTGAGACAAAAAAATATTTATTTCACTTGTTCATGAATGTATTTATGTTTTTTTTACTTGAGGATTATAAGTTCTGAAGTGAACAACTATTGATCCCATAATGTCACATATTTGGTAATACTTTGATTAATATGTGAATGAATATATACAAGATATAATATTAATTCATTCTTCTACTAATATATGAATGATCACAATTGATTTCACGACTATTGGACCCTACACAACTAGTGTCCCCTCTTCCCTAACCTCTAACTACTAATTCAATGACTAAGAACCTCTTATTATGTTTTCTCTTTTAATTTTATTTAAGACCACATTTTTTTTAATAATATAATATATTTTTTGAAACTTTATAGCAATGTTAATAAACAATAATTTTTGAAACTAACTAAACAAAAAGTTATTGAATAAAAAACTATAGAATAAATTTGACTTTCTAAAATTAAATAAGGGTGCCTCGCTCTTTAACAAAACAAATATATTATTTATAATAATAATAATAATAAAATTGGCTTTAAACATTTGGGCTTAACCGGCAAAAAACCATTCTTCTGTATTCCCTGCAGTTTATAAGGTAACTGCTGGAGTAGGGTCCACCCGACCGGTTATACCCACTAATTCCGCTGAGGTTTAAAAAGGGTAGCCGATTATTACATTCCTTGGTAAATACATAACTACTAAAAAAATAATTTACCTGAGTAAAACTAGTCGCTTTGCCTGCAAATTTCTCTATATTTAGCGAGCTACTTAGTCTAGCCCTCGATTCATTTCTTCACCATTTTCTGAAGTTTCTCGTCTCAGATCGACGTGTGGAATGATCGGACTCACACTCTCTGCAATTTTCTGATTCGATCGATGTTTTTTCTTGGCCGCTAAGGTCACGCCTGTGCAAAGAACGAAAATCGGGGGTTTTAATACCTGAAGTAGTTTTTTGCAACTTCAAAGGGTGAATCCACAATGGAAATCTTTTACTATGCTGTTTTTGCTGTAATGGCGTCTGTTGTGGCAGCTTTGGAGCTCAGCAAGAACAGCAAAGATCGAATTTCTACTTCGGGGCCGTTCAATGCCTTCAAGAACAATTATCTTGTGGTGTACAGTCTCATGATGGGTAAGCTCTTGTTGTTTTTTACGGTTGGAAGTTATTTGAGCGTTAATGTAGATTTTTTTTTGTACGACTTTCGCGCGTTTGAATCAATATTTGGAAATATGTAATTGTGAAATAGTTTTCGCGGTGCTGTTAGTGGAGATCTTAGATCTGGAATGTTTTTTAGCCTGGTTAGACGAGTCAATGATTTGAAAAGGTTTACGCATGTTTAGTTCCCAGCATTTTGTGATAATTTAAGGATTGAAGTGGTATGAGCTTGGTTGAACATGAAGAATCGAAATGTATGAGGGTTTTAGTTCGAGATCTAGGAGCCTGGAGTCATTATACTTATATTTTATCATTATTGTTTATTTGTCTTATTAAGATATTTATTTTGCGAATTCCCTATGTATATCAACTGATCCGTGCAATTCGAACATTTAGATCTTGGTGGGTTAAAAGGTTTTGATTTATTGAGTTGAGACATTTCAATAAATTTCAGTTCATCTGAGCAGATGCTTAAAAATGCCCTGCCATATTCATTTTATGCTTGAAGCTAGTTTATTTTTAAGTATCAAGAAAATTATTTTGCCTTTTTGTGAGCATCTTTGTGAATGTACAAGAAAGAAATAGTTTAGGAACTTAAGATCTGGCTGGTCTAGGTACTGAGAATAGCATATTACAAACTGTTTGTGAACCAGGGTGGTATACATAGTTATCAGGTTATTTTTTATGGGATACTTTTCACCAATTGGTTACTTAAAAAAAATTCAAGAAACAGATTTGGGTAATTAAGATTTTTTTCAGAAAACAAAATATATGCCATGTTTTATAGAAATGTACATAAGATTCTTAGATGCGTCTAATTATACATTCATTAATATTATAATTGAAAATCCTATAATCTTCCAAGTAAACACACTTCCCATTTGTGAAATATTTAGGATCTCAACTACACAGAAGTTTTGAGCTACAAGGTGCTCTTTTCTGGGACTTAGGGGTCATGTAGTTGCTAGTTGGACTAGAGTATGTACATGGTGGACTATCTCCTTAAAAGAATGTTGCGCTAGAGCAGAGTAATACATAATTTTTTCTTTAATTTGCCACTTGGACACATGCCAGGGACCAAACTTATTCACTTCTGTCATTCATACGAGTCAAAATATGGTTGAAATTTAAGCTACATATAGATCAGACATTCGTGCAGAATCATTATGTATCATGAGCAATTTGAATCCTTATGCAGTGCTATTTTTAGTATGTTCATTGCCCATATTGAATTGAAATAATTCATTTGCAAAGGTACACTCTGAGTTCATTGTAAAGATTCTTTCAAGGAAACATGTGTTTGCTGCTATATGATCTGAACGTGTGAACAGCAGATCATTATTACAAGACATGAGATCATCCACATTAAATTGGAGTGCTACTATCCTTGCAAGGCAAAGACAGAACCATTGCTTTTTGCCTCCTCAAAGTTTATATGCTGGGAGACATCTATAAAGAACTGAATTTGACCTCTAAGACTTGGATTCATTTGACCAGTAACTAGTGAGCCATTTTAATTTGTATGCAGTTACATCATCTTCATAGACACGCAAGTAGAAAGGCATGCATGTTTTTATCCAGTTTTACAAAGTGAGAACTTAGTCAATATTGGGAATCAGATTATTTTTTCTCCTTATACTAAATTGATATTTTCTCCTGCTAATGGCCCTTCTTTTTTAAATGTAGCTGGAGATTGGTTGCAAGGACCTTATGTTTACTTCCTCTACAGCCAGTATGGCTTTAACAAGGGAGAAATTGGAAGACTCTTTATTGCGGGTTTTGGGTCATCTATGATTTTTGGAACAATTGTTGGATCACTAGCTGATAAACAGTAAGATATTTACAGAGCCAAATGTATGTTTGCAATGCACTTGGATCCTGGCATGTTTTGTAACTATATGCACATAAATGAGTTCTTCAATGTGTCCACAGGGGTCGCAAGAGGGCTTGCATAACATACTGCATAACTTACATTTTAAGTTGTTTTACAAAGCATTTTCCTGAGTACAAAGTCTTGATGCTTGGCCGCATACTAGGAGGCATTGCTACATCTCTTTTATTTTCAGCTTTTGAGTCATGGCTTGTTGCTGAACATTTCAAGGTAATGGATATTACCCTTTCATCTTGTATCAGATATCCTAAGCAAAACTCCTTTCTTTAGTAATGATACATACCAAGATGTTGAGATCTGAACTTTAAAATAATGACTATTGCTATTAAAGAGAAAAAAACATTTTGATCTGTAACAAGAACTAGAAGGACCACCAAGGCTTGTTTTATCATTTTCTCATCAGTCAGGAGTTTTGGTTCTTTGCAGAGGAATTTTGAT
Source organism: Sequoia sempervirens (assembly GCA_007258455.2). Lineage (NCBI taxonomy): Eukaryota > Viridiplantae > Streptophyta > Pinopsida > Cupressales > Cupressaceae > Sequoia > Sequoia sempervirens. Next base: position 102,467,905 of record VDFB02000008.1, on the reverse strand, counting down.
GCACAGTGGCTATCGTTGACTTTCTCAAAGGCAATATTCCTGGGCAATGGTCTAGTTGCCATTCTGTCTGGGCTGTTTGCTAATACCCTTGCCGACACTCTAGGTTTTGGTCCAGTTTCACCTTTTGATGCTGCAGCCTGCTTCCTAGCTATAGGTATGGCCATTATATTCTCCACCTGGTCAGAGAACTACGGAGATCCCTCAGAGAGCAAGGATTTACTTACTCAGTTTAAGGGTGCTGCCTTGGCCATTGCTTCAGGCAAGTTGTTATACTTATCTTCATTTACAAATATCTTGCTTCTATTGAATTATGTGTAGGTGATAAGCTTTGTTCTTTATTGATCACTTTTAATGGTTTTGTAGAGTAGATGAGAAGATTGCACTTCTGGGAGCTATTCAGTCATTATTTGAAGGTTCAATGTACACATTTGTGTTTCTTTGGACTCCTGCTTTGAGCCCAAATGAGCAGGATATTCCTCATGGCTTCATATTTGCAACATTTATGCTGGCTTCAATGATGGGAAGTTCCCTGGCCTCTAGACTTATGGCCCGTTCAACACTTAAGGTGGAAAGCTACATGCAGATTGTATTCGTTGTCTCTGGAGCAGCCTTACTTCTTCCTGTTGCAACAACTGTATGCCATTGCTTTACCTCTTCTGATGTCTCTTTTTGTTTTTGGTTTATGATAACATACTAGCATCCAGGATATTTAAGATCTTGTCTTATTCCTGCTTCAAACAGTTCTTCATAGAGCCCAGCACTGAAAAAGGTGGGAGCATTACACCAGGAGGACGTCTCCAACTTCTTGGATTTTGTGTGTTTGAGGGCTGTGTAGGAATATTCTGGCCTTCAATTATGAAAATGCGATCACAATATATTCCTGAGGAGTCTAGGAGCACAATAATGAACTTTTTCCGCATGCCTTTGAATATTTTCGTGTGTGTTGTTCTTTATAATGTAAGCCCACAGGATCTTATTATTTATTTTTTACTTATATAGATTAACAATCAGTAGTAGTAATTGCATTGTAGAACATTTAACCATTGAAATCTTTGTCTTGTCATGTTATTCAGAAGTTGTTGGAAGTAAGTTACTTGGAAAGGTCAATGTTTCTCAGAGCTCATATTTCACAGATTTTACTCACTTCTTTTTGTTTTGAAAGGTCAATGCCTTCCCAATCACAATCATGTTTGGCATGTGTTCAATCTTCCTCTTCATGGCATCAGTACTTCAGAGGCGACTCATGGTAGTTGCAGAGAGTCATAAGACAAGTAAGTTATACAAATTCATATATCACTAATGTCACAACAGGTGGGAAAGGGGGCAACATTTATTTTTTCATTGGATTCTTTGTTTATAAATAACTTTTTCCCCTGACATATTGTTAATTGGTTGGTTGCAGGATCTCTTGAGACGTGGGTTGGAACCAAGGAGCATGATGCAGAGGGAGAGCCTCTTAACATATAAAATCCTATGGAGATGCAAAGAGAATGTTAAAATATTTACTTGGACCTGTTATGAGCAGTTAGTTTCCCTGCAAAATTCAAATATTCATAGGATGAGCACAGCTAATTTCCATGAGAATATTTGTAGGCCAAGCGGTTAGTTAGTGGCCCATTTGGTCCTTTTGCTTCGTTATTTGGACTCATACATTAATTGGTTGATTTATTCATAAATTGGAGGATTGTGAAAAAATTAATCTTCTTAAAACATCAGTTTGGGAATATGTTTATTTGTCTAGCTGATGGAGGTCTCATAGTAGTGTATCAAGTATTAGCATAATTCTGTAACAGTTACATCTTTATTTTGAAGATTGTTCTGAGTAGTCTTAGCCATGTACCAACTAGGTTATATGCCTGCAAACTGGAAGCTAGTCAAGCCAAATTGCTTAGAGCACTCCATTTGCTTGGCTACATGGTGATATAGCCCGGAGCGCTGTCTTGTAACTGCATTGATTTATCAATTGCATTCAGCACAATAATATAAAATTTCTTAATCTACTTCTAGTTGCAAATTGTTTTCTACAATTTATATTTGTGGATTGTATTTTATGTATGTCGAATATAGTAAATGCTTTACAAGAGTGTGCTTTCCTTTCAATTTCAAGGACTTAAAAGAGAAAATTATGTTGCATACTCAACAAAGAGAGCCACGATATGGAAACTATGGAAAGTCTATACATTTTAATTAAATTAAAGCTAAATGTATCAGCTTCCTTCAACCATTCTCTGTGCTTGGTGACCTTGAAGAAAAAGGAGAGATGCAGAAATATTCAACAGCAGAACGAGAATGGCAACTTTTACCCCACCCATACATAACTCCTACAAAAAAGTTCAATTTACATACTACTGTGTTTATAAGGGGGCCTCATATTGCCACACAAATAAAAGTAGAGATAGATTTCAAAAACGGCAGATGTAAGACACTAACCAGATCAGGCGAATTAGAACTGTGGGACTGTATTATCGATATACTCCACTCTATACTGTATACATAATATATATTAGCCTGACTAAAACGTTTTTGAACAGGTTTTTAGAGACTGCATAAACCATCTGTTTTGTGTACATAAACAATGGTCTGGTGTGCACAACAAGAAACTTCAATTGCCTCCTTGTTGAAACAGCAGCATGCCCACTAGATTTTTGACTTTGGATATTTTAGTGCAAATTGCCCCAACTTTCCAGCAGACCACAACTCAATAGCTAGTGAATTGCAGGTTTTGTCTCTTTTGAAAACAATTGTCTGGAATTGTGCATTCCACATAGGTTATAATCCCATGGATCCATGGTTTCCATTGGTCTTACATTTCAATAGATGAGGTCAAATAGATCATAATTGAGTGCTTTGTTACATGGAGAAGTGTTTGACCAACCAAAGCAAGGAAAACTAAGAATACAAAACCCAAAACAACTGGAGACAAAGTTTGTCTAGAGTCTATTTTATGTCATAGTATGTTCTTGTTAGCACCTGCCTGTACCTGCCTGTATAATTTATCAATTAGTATGTAGTAAACAAACCAATCATATCTTTAGTTTTTTCTTACTGACCATTTTCTTTTTCTGTTTCTAATGTCTGATCTGATTTCCATTGGCAAAAAAATTTCATCTCTTATTTGGACCATCACATGAATCAAGGGAATTATTGGGTCATTCAATAAAAAGACTGTTACATATGTCATGAGCATATAGACAACTGGCAGTTTCATTGTTGGTTGAGTATCACTAATTTGTCTGTAAAAGTCGATTCATTTGAAAGTGTTTTCATATTTCACTTAAAAAAACCGTAAGCACTACCAACAAAATACAAGGTCTCTCATGTTTAGTTTGGCTCTGCTCATTGTCAGACCCACAAGGTGGTGTTTTCTTTCGATGTGTGGCCTGACATTTTGTAAATGGAAAACAATTCAGCTGCGACACCATCCGCTGGTGGTGTGCTGTATTGTTTGTTTTACATAGCAACAAGAAAGAAAGAAACATGAATTTAGACTGACAAATATGCAATGAAGAGCTTGTATGGCAGCTCAAGAGTATATTGTTGTAACATTTTTAAATTCTTCGTTCAATGTCATACACCTCTCTATGATATTTGAAATTTATTCTTGTCTTTATTTTCAGTGCATTAATGTTGCTGCTCATCTGTCTCTTTAATAAGTATAAATATGCATTCACGAAAACACTTGCTAGGGGCAGCCGCATATCCAACTCTTGCTGCCCCTCTTCTTTCTCATTGCTGCCTGACTATGTATAGCAAAATTGATCACCATTTACTGGTATTTTTTTTTCCAGCTAAAATAAGAACTTCATTTGAGGAAAATCCCTGTTCTGCATAGCATGAGTATATTGGTAGTTTCATGACAAGTATAACCCTTTGACGTTAAGATTAGATATATTAATTGAATGAAGCAAGTAATTCTGGTGACAATGGAGTAATTTAATATGGAATATGGACCAATTCAATTCGTAGGAGAGCAGCTGGGGAGCACAAGTGCCAGATAATTATATTCTTCTATTTTTCTTTTTCTTTTACTTCAATTTTAGTTTGGAATTCAGTGCAAATGATTGCCTACAATCAAAGATCCCCTGTTTATATTTTTACAATTTAATGCAAGCATGAACTCTGTTTAATTACTGTGTTATATGGGGATGCATTCCTGTCCCTAACAGTGTTTCAGTACAGAGGGACAGCATGGGACATCCCCTAACCGTCCCCTCAAAAATGGAAAATGGTGAAATGTTTTGGAAATGCAGTATATGGAAGGAAAGGAAATGCTGCAGGGACATTTGGGCATCCTAGAGGCAGTTGGGGACATCTGAGATGTTTCTTGACTGTCCCACAGACAGCCAGATGTCCCTGATGGCAGTCATACTTTTTATAATGTTAAAAAAAAAATCCACCATGATATTCACTGCAGTGAAGATAGGCAAGATATAAAATATGAATGTTCTTATATTAGCTTGCCAATTTTTCCAATTTTAAACCCTAGATCTCTGTGTGTTATAGTCAGAAAATGGAAACTTGCCATACAGAATTACCATCTGTTGCAGTTCATTAGATCCCAGATATCTGAAATTAGAGCAAATCAAATGTGGAAGTGCATAATGTCAAGATCTAGCGAGTTACAAAGCACTAATAAGAGTATTCAAAGCTTATGTTACATTTCTGGGAATTGTTTAGAATACAACCATACACCTTGAATATATTTAGCAAACAAATTAATCTCTTACATTTCTCATCTGTCCACCCGCTAAAAACCATGGGGTATGTATACTTCTCGCATATAGTAAGTCATATAAATTACCCTGCTAGCATGACAGTGGCACAGTTTCCACATTATATACAGATGCTGAACAATATTGCATTAAAAAGCAACAGGTACTGACACAGTTTTGCCCCCAAATGTTTCAACATGCAAATGTGCATTTTCTTTTGCAACTGAGCTTTATAACTCTGCGGCAGTATCTAATGCAGGTTCAATGAATCAGATGCCAAAAAATATTGTTGACTGGGACTGATTAAAACTTTGACTTTGTCTATAGCTCAATCAATAATGAGTTTTAAATAATACTAATGCAATTAAGCATGGAGACTGGTAAACCGTATTGTGACATTCTTCAGATCAATGATACCTTTCATTGCAAGATAATAATGCACCAAGTGAACTTAATCAAATATGGCAAAACATCCAAAACAAAGTCCCTATCGTTTCAAAGTTCTCAACCACAGGGACTGAGTTTAGCATTACATTATCCACCTTCTGTTGATGGATTTAATAGTTGTTGCTGTTATATTACTCTTGGTGCTGTCGCAGTTGTCATGATTAATTTTATTGCTGTTACATTGATGTTATATTGCTGCCATGGTATATTTATTGCTGCTATATAGCTGTCACTATCTAATTTTGATTTCTTGTTACTCAATATCAGTCAAAGCTTTTAGAAATTTGGCTGTGTGCTGCTGTGCCATCCCCAAAAATGGCCCCAGAATACTGTCCCTGAAATGCGTCCCCTGCTGTCCTGCCGTCTCCATCCTGAAATGCCGTGGAACATAGTTTAATTATTTTAATCTAAATATATGCAAACACTTTTAGGCATCCCGCAGATTTTTAATCGAATTTTTATTTTTCCAAGCAAAACAAACAGTTTTACTGCCATGCTCTAGATGTCTATAAATGAGCTAGCTTTTGTGAATAAATATTTGAATGCCCTGTAATGGCCTTTTAATTCACCTTTGGTTACAAATAAATGACATCATTGTACCATTATCTAAATACACCACTGCTTTGTGGTAGCTGCTTTCTGTCGCCTAATATTTATATGTGGCAGTTTTGGTTTTAGCAGCTTCTTAAGGTTGCAGTCCCATGGAATGGAGCTTCTCAAAATATCACAATGGGTGTTGCTGAGAATTATTAGGAACTTTAATTTGTAGGTGGTGTGGTGTTGAAAATTGTCACCCTTGACAATTTCACACTACCTTGACACCCTATTTTGTTATAGTTATAACATTAATTATAATAATAATTTACCACTTTCGGGGCCAGATTAATAAAATACATGTAAATCCCTGTCATCCCTATAAATTCAAGCAAAAAAGCATTGGTCAAGGGTGCAGGGTGCTCTAGACCAAAAAACAAAATTTTGAATGTTTGAAACTTTGATTGGCGGACTTTTATGATTTGAAAATGACTCCAGGGAAGATCCTACCCAAAAGGATTAATTAAAATGCATATATAAACATGTTTTCCTCTCATTTTAAACAAGAGAAATCAATTTTAGAGAGGGAGATCAATTAGAAGGCAATTATGGAGAAGTATTGAGTTATCCTTTACATGCTAGCCTTAGTAATCTACGGTGTATGTGATCTAACTTTTTGAAGTATTGAGTTATCCTCTAAATGTTAGCTTCAGTAATCTATGGTGTATGTGAGCTAACCTTTTGCAGGTCTATCAAGCATTCAAGGCATACATCAATCAATTTGTGCATGACATCTCTTCTTTAAGGGTTTTCACATCAAGGTAACATTATCATTTGTCATTTATCCATTTCAATCAATTTATTGTTGTTTTGGTCTTTGTCTAGCCTAGGGCATGCCCTCTTGATCATCATCAATCAATGTACATAGAGGTAGAAGTACCAACACGAGGTTTGACTTAGGCAAGTCTCTATACAACACAACCTTTTCCCCCATTTTTATGTGTGCAGATCTGAAGGTTTCAGCCAGTGATAGTCCAGGGAAGCAGAGTGTAGACCTTAACCTACAATCGAGAATTTGCAGATTTGAAAAAGCAACAACTTGGTCTAGGATGCTTTGCTACCTAGTCCACCCAATTTTGGCTCAAATTTTCAGTGTAGGTTCCTCTTTGTCCCTACCTCTCAAATTTGAAGTTGAAATTTGATTTTTTGTTTTTGTTTGTGCAATAAATTACATTTTCAAATCTAGGGTTGTATGTCAAATAGGCTTGTCAAATCACATCAAATTTATCATCCTCACAACCCAAACACAACATAAATCACTAGGGGATTGACTCTCCATTGTGGCAACAAGCTAATCATTAAACCCTAGTTGATTTATGTTTAATTTTGAGTCAAGTGAAAAGGAGATAATCTTAGTTATCCTAATTGGATCTAGGATCACTTTTCCTACTCAACAAGTGGATCCACAAAATAATGGGCAAGCTTAAAACTTTAAGCTTTAAAATTTTAGGATGTTGGTAGTCTCATCATCATTTTTTGGCAGCAAGTAATGCTAAATCTACAATTGTCTTAGCTAAATTTAAAAAATTATAGATGAATAACATTTGACAACAAAATTCTAAGAAGTTGATGGGGGAAACTTTGTGCTCCACCCCAAAGACACCCCTTAAAATTTAAGCCTAAAAATTTGGCGTCCTTGTTGTCTTGCACAAGGTTTTTATTTTTCTTGTAACAATTATTCTTATGGGATGCTTGATCATGGTTCTTGTAGGGACTCCCCATCCTAATAGATATGAAACAAAATGCCACTCTACGCACACCCCTAGTGACTGTTTGCTAGCTTCCAAAATCACATAAAGAAAAAGAAAACAAATGAGACAAATCAACTGTAGGTACTAGGTTGGATGCACCACTTGTTGGTTGTATTGACTTTTTCAATTGGAATCTCATTAACCCTAATGGGATCCAAGAAAATGATGCAGGGTTGGGCTTTGCGGAAAATAAAGTTGACAAGTACATGGATGAGACGATAAGTAGATTTGGGATCTATGGTGTGGGGAATGAGAACTTTAACATCATCTATAAAGGTGGTATTCTTGTGGGTTTTTTAAGATATCTATTAGTGAGTGAGATATTTTGAGGTGGGAAGTAAAATACCAATAGAAAATTCAATGAGATATCTTATTCTAAAGGAGAATTAACCTTTCTCTAAGATTAATCTAGGATATTTATGTAACATACATACACATCAACATAAATTATTCTAGATTAATTAAAGTGATATGTGAGATTAGATAATTGAAAAATTAAAATTGTATGTTAATTTGAGAAATCAAATCTAGAAGATAAGAGTGCTTGACATTATAACTAATGTGAATGGATAAGTTGGATGCAATCCAAACTATACTACTTTGGTTTTGAAAAATAAGAATTTGGATGTATCCTTTGTCTTGGATTTTGCACAAAATTTTATTTGTTTTTGGGACAATGCCAGAGATTTAGATCATTACCATAGGTGTGGATACAATCTATGGCTTGTGGATTTGATTTGATAAATCTCATACTTGTGCTCCTTAGTTTGTCATGTCCCCTTCCAGTTGACATCTCTCAGAGCTGATGATTAGCCTATTATGTGACCCTCGTAGGTTGATAGGATGGACAGAGGGTCTTGATGGAGCTTGGCTTGGCTTCGGTTGTCAGAATTTTACCAATTGGCTTTCGTTCGGGCTCATTCGGACACCATTTGCCTGAGTTGCTATTTTTAGTAGTATTTGGCACTCAGCGAGGCACCCCTGCTATTTTTAGCAATATGGTTCGGTCATGTGCAGAATCATTCATTCATTCGCCAGCTTCAGACGGTTCGTGAATCAGAGACATCTTGAGGGAGATATTAATATTTTAATGGATTAATTAAAATATTAATTATTCGGAGCTTATATTATAAAGTTATAATATTTTAATATTATAACTTAAGTGAATTGTTGAAGGGGGTCGACCATCATTGAAGGGGCCATTTTTAATTATAATTTATAATTAAAAATGTGACTGAAGACTATTGAAAAATTAAATGAAGAAGTTCGAATTTATTTAAATGATGCCCAATTGAGAAAAGTCGCACTTTTCAAGAATATAAGGCTTTTGCATTGGGATTCAAGCCATTATGTTGAATATTGAATTTTTGATCAAGTCTTCTTCTGGAGAACGAAGCCTAGGGTTTCAGTTGTCTACAGGCATTGGAGAACGAGCCATCTTCAGTGTTGCAATTCAGAGACTGTGAAATAACAGTTGATCTATTGCTTTCAGAGAGATAACTTCACACAAAGGTTATTACAAAGCACAAACAGAGATTCCTATTTCAGTAGTTTATTCCAGAGATTCATTGGCAGGGCAGAGAAGATCTTTGAGCGGCTGGTTATATGCATCTGGCAACCCTTTTTAAATCTGTATGGACTTCCAAGCTGCTGCTGCAAGGCCGTACTAGCTAGTACCAAGCCGTACTTCAACCTCTAGGGAAAAGCGCTTATTTTTTTTGCCTTCTGGTTTCATCAAATAAGGCGCCAACACTTCTGGATGCATTCTTGATCATTCGGCAGAGGGAGAAAGTGATTATTATGATAGCCATACCATTTCTTCTTCAGTTCATGCGCCTGTAATCAACAAATCAGGTTTTCTTTAATTGCAATCATGTTGTTGTTTTTTAGCTTGCATGTTATCAGATCTCGTTTTTAATCAATATAAAAGATCAATAAATGTACTGGCATCAATAAATCAATCAGTTTCCAGCATTTGTAGACTTGTGGTATTTTATTGAAATTTATTAGCATTTCCCTTTCAAAATCGCATTTTACCTTTATGCACAAAAACATAAAAAAAACCAAAAAAAACGCAAAAACAATAAAAAACACACAGTTTCAGAAGTTAGCGGAAACAGGGGTTTCTACATAGTTTGCCTTGAAATCTTCCCTTTGTTGATTCTTGAGGGTTGGTGGTATTTAGGGTCAAATTCTCTAAAGGTCAACCCCATGAAATATTTGACTTTCTGCCCTTGACAAACATTGAGCAAATGTCCACTGATGCGATTTTTGATGCAAATAGATTCTTTTTAGTGCTCCAATTGAAATGTTCCTATGATGAATATTCCTTGTATGCAAATGATTATTCAATGAATTCTTGATGTGATATGGTTCTAGGATGCAAATTAATGTCCAAATGAATGTCTTTCAATACCATTACAAAGCAAAATAATCATGTGAAACATGTACCAAGTTGGCTAATGGTGGGAATGGAATGAGTAATAGTTGCATTATTTGAATTTGAAGATTTAAAATTCATGGGTCAATTTAGTGTGGCATGGGATTGAGCTCACACCACATGATTAACCTAGGGCAATATAATGATAATATTGAGGCAAAGAATGGATGTTTGTACACGGGGGGAAATAATAGACAATAAATGGGCAAAAAATTGGAATGTGTGTGTACAAATAAAATATGGTCAAATGCATGGGTATGGAGATACGTGAATGATTGAGGAATGGACCCAACTTTACACAGGTTTGTGAATTTGTTTTTGATAAAGTAAGCAACATTTACAAGGTGTTGCACCCTTTACACAGAGAGCCCTTAGGGCCAAAAAGAAGCTAGTTCAAAACATGGCATGAACTAGGAGAAGCAAAACATGCCACACATAGAACAAAAATAGAACAAGAACAACTGACAGACAACTTGTCAGAAGAAGGAGGCCTAGACAACCCTAGAATCAAAGGGGACTTTGACTCCCAAAACTTGAGGCCGTGCTTTGGGGAGTCCCTTCTTTCTCTACACAATAGCCTAGGAAGGTTTAGAAACGAAGTCCCTTGAGCGAGGCGAGATGAGCGGTTCCTCAACAACCACCAAGGACAAAGAGCCACCATGCAACGAAGCTGGCAACACAGAAAAGGAGTCAGGAGCATTTAGAGGATCAGTAGAAGTGTTCATCGAGGGATGGGTAGGCTCTGCCGACACAACGACAGTAGTTTGGGGCAAGGTTTGTGAATTTGTTTTTGATAAGATAAGCAACATTAACAGGGTGTTGTACCCTTCACACAGGAGCCCAAAGGGCCAAAAAGTAGCTAGTTCAAACCAGATCATGAACTAGGAGAAACACAGAAACAACTGACAGACAGCTGTAGAAACATAAATAGCTGACAAATAGCTGTAGAAACACAAACAAAGACTAAACAACCCCAGAACCTGAGGGGACCAATCTGACTCCCGTTACCCTAGGTCACAAAGAAGCAATAGATTTGGGGATTCCCTTCTTCCTTAGCACAACAGACTAGGAAGGCTCAGAATCAAAGTCCATCGAGCGAGGAGAGAGGAGCAGAACTTCAATAGCCACCTGCAGGGAGCCATCACGATGAGAAGGAGCCGACATCACAGAGGAGTAATTGGCAATCGAAGGATCAACATAATTGATCAAAGAGGGGTGGCCAAAGTTCTCCCAGACAATGACAACATAATGAGTCAACATAGGTTCCACGGAAGGGATAACCGGAAGAGGAGCCTGGAAAGGATCAACCACCAAGGGAGGAACCACCAAAGGAGGGTCATCCTGCACAGGAGAGATATCCGAAGAGGGACTGACCGTGAGGTGGTTCGAGCAAGCATTTCTCCACCAAGTAGCAGCGCCCTTACGACGAGCGAGAGGGCAACCAATGACCAAATGACCAGTGGAGAAACACCTCCTGCACCAAAAGGGAAGGCCCTCATAGTTCAACAGCTACGACCAAGCTCTGTCCTCTACCATCAAGACCACATCACCAAAAAGGGGTTTGGAGATGTCTAAATCAACTAAGATACGAGCCACTGTCGTATGCCCTAGATCTCGAGATGTTGAGTCAACCTTCAGAAAGTGACCAATAGAGTTGCCAATAGCTTCAAAACACAATTCCTCCCAAAATTGGAGAGGGAGATTCGGCAGTCGGACCCAAACAGGTCTGACATTCAGAGCTTCAATAATAGGATTGAAAGAGTGAAATTGTGGCTGGATGGACAACGAATGAATGCCCCACATCCATCCCTTGTCAAGCACGCAGTCTCGCTCTGCAGGAGTAGAGGAGGTAGCCATGAAAAATCCCCTAACACTGGGATAGAGCTCAATCTCACCAGAAACAACAGGCTTCCAGGAGGTTGAAACCCAAGCATGGAGATCAGGAAGGGAGGGCCACAAGCCATTAAACCTGCAGATCACTCCTTGATGCAAATAGAAATCCTCATTCTTGACAACCTCAGACCCACATACCACCACAGGGGAGGCCCTGACACAGGGCAAGGGATGAACCCTAGTCAAAGCAGGAGGAAGATGGGCACGAGCAGCATCAGAAAAGGTTTTTCGTTTGCAGTCATGCACAACTCCAACAACGAAATCAACAGGAGGAGAGGAAGGGTCGGCCCCCACAACCACCTGCTCCACACAATCCACTAGAGGAGGCACACTCAGGGGAGGAAACTCGTCCTCCACAGGAGACCCATGATCCCCGCAGGGTAGCACATGAAGGACGCCCATAAGAGGGCTCGCATTGCCCACCGAAAGAGGGCCCGTATTGACAAAAAGGCTGCACATGAGGGACGCCCAGAAGAGGGCCCACAAAGACGCAGGGCAGTGCATGAGAGATGCCTTGAAGAGGGCCTGCATACCTCTCAACAAACAATAGAGCAGCGCCAGGATCCAGTGGCACCCCAATGCCATTCAAAATTTTATTTTCCCATTGGCTCCCACCTAGGGCATTCGAAGTTGTCTCCATTTTTTTTCCAACCCTTATTGTTGCAGATACTTATCCAACCTGGAATACCAAGCTTTGAGGGCTTGCTCCAGTCTATACACAACCTTCCTCAATCTACAGGTTTGTGAATTTGTTGATATGTAATTGTATTAAGATACTCTCTCAAAATGGGCCCAAAATCAAATGACAATTGGCATGGGTATGCAAATTTTACCATTACATTTTGCCCCAACTTTGAAGTGCATTGGATTCTAGTATGAACATGTATCTCAAAGTAAATGAGCAGTCACAAACATACATGAAAGTGAATAGTCAAACATAAAAAGGATACTAAGTCCATATAAAGTAATTGACCCTACTAGATATCTTTGTATTCATTGTCCTTGGCATGTGCGCTCCATGGAAACCTACAAAATAAATAAAGGATGTGCAATGGATAGCTTATGTCTCACAAATGAGGCACAAAAGACAAACATATGCTTAAATGCTTAGGAAATTGAAAAGTAGATAATTAAGAGGGTTAAGAAATTATGCTTGTAGAGAAAGTGATATGGGTTGTTGTCATGTGGTATAATAGACACTATCACATTTTTTGATAAAGCTTTGTTTATACACGATGATGAGTCTCTACATGACATTTTTCACTACCTAAAAGATTAACATAGGAATGTTAGTGATAATATATGCCCCACCTACAATTGGTTGTGATGGGTTGTAAAATTGCTACTTTAATTAGGGTTATTTCCTTTATTCTGGTGATACTTTCATATCATTTCCAGACATTTCCAAAAACTCTATGTTTAATTAATAAAGCATTAGAAGTAATTACTAACAAGTTGATAGATATTTGCATACGTATGTGGTTATTGTTGAAATGTGATGTAAAGTTATGATGAATTATGTTGATTATAATGAATAAGTGCCTTGTGTAGAAACTAATTTGATATGCAACAAGAAGGAAGCAATACAACAAAATTAATGGACCGTTGTTGATCTGCATCCACAAGAGTTGGTGACTTGTAGTCGAAGGATTGTGAACTTGCAATGAAAGGGAGCGACACCTATAGCCACTTTAGCTGCAAACTATTTGAGCATTTAAGACTTTTCGCTACTAGTGGAGGACTTTTCCATAAGGATGTAGACTCTTCTCATGTTAAAAATCTCTATCATTTGTCCATGCATGCTTGAGAAATTGGTTTTCTTATCTTTGACAATAGAATCAACTTAGGACTTTGTTTCTAAGTATTTTTTTTGTGTCTTCACTACAAAATAATCCTCTTCCTACTTTGAAGGAATAAGTTGACAAGTAGTATCTAGGAGTCCTAGTTATCTAGAGTCAGTTTATTATATATTGCAGAATTCTACAAATTGAAAAAGCCATAATCTTTCCTTCAGAAAGTGTATTTTTCTCTTTTCAATAGCAATCAAGTACGAATCTTTTATCTGAAATATGGAGTCAAATTGTGCATGAAGAATTGAGTAGATAATTATCTTGTGAATTAAGAGTGTTGATACCCAAGCAAGGGCCCACTTGAGGTATTTTGCTACTCTACTATTGAGATTAGTAATTAGTGTTTTCTCATTTTGCATTAGATTGTTAATTGTTAAAAGTAATTACTTGTAGCTATAACTGATCAACATTTGTTAATCTGTAGATATAATACTCACTCGTAGTATTAACCTATAACAATAGTTTGTTAATTTAGTGAATGTAGATTCTGTATGTTCCCTTAAATAGATTGCCTTTCAATTCAATAAACTTGATTACTATACTCTAACTTCATAGGAACACCTAGAACTTTTCAACTATACATATAGTATCGACATCATCTCAAGAAACATGTCCCTGGTTGACATCTAAATGTAAACTCTTATTACTAATAGTTGCTTGATAAAGGATGACCCAATCCATTGAGTAGAAGTGCATGGCGTAGTTGTTGCATATCATTAGGCAATAAGGGAGAGCATACATGTTGCATACATTGTTTGCAAGGAAAATAGTACATGAAAGTAGATGTAATCTAAATACAACCATGTAAGCAAGTGCATCATGTAAATCAAATGTCAAGAATACATCATGTAACCGTTAGTTATGTAAGTATCAAATAATAAGCATGAAGATCATATAGATTTGAGATGGATATCAATGAAATAAGGTTGCTCCCAACATGGGCAAATGGAAATGATGATCTGGCCCTCAAAGCCAAAAGCACATTTGTAGGTATATGGGACACTAGGCTAAGCATATGACCCCAAAGATAACATGAAACTAGGCATGTAGACATAAGGCAAATGATGGCTCTAGAAGAATAGTAAAGTAATGGATGCACACATGATATGAGGGAAGGCATGATTCCCCAAATTTAAACATATGGCAATAGAGGCTCAACATGGAATGAGCAGAGAAACAATGCCCCCTAGTTTGGTAGGATAAATCTAGAAGTGTGATATGACAATATATGTTGATGAAAAGTTATATAAGACAAGGCATGAGGATCATAAGAATGCAATCTAAATATGGTAAATGTCATAAGCGTGTAAACATGGAGAATATAGGTACACCATATAGGAAATGCATACTAATGTATAGAGAAATAAAAATGTAGTCAAGGAAAAAACACAACACTAAAGTGGTAAGGCATGACCATAAAATCATTAGGGAATGAGCATAAAAAGAAAAATAAGTATAAAGATGGACAAGGTGAAGTGAAAAGTTGGTAGGTAAATTGTCAACTTAAATGGAAAACATAGGTAAGGGCAAGAGTAAAGAAAATCATGCAAGGATATAGAAATAATAGAGTTGCAAAGAAGCATAAAAGAAAATGCTTCACAAGTTGGGGGAAGGTAAACATGAAACACAATATAGAAGGTGAAATGAGCATCTTAAACACAACAAACAAGACATAATGAAAAAAGGACAAAGTATAAAATCAATAAGGAAGCAAAAAGACAATGAAATCTAAACTATAGGTATATAAGTATATATGATATAGTGATGTTCATGTATCATTGAACAAATCTTTAAGGATCAACCTCTTCCTCCAAAAGATAATCCTTATCCCAACAAAATTCATCATTTTTATATTCATTTTCTTTGTCTTGTGTTCTTCTTTACTTGCCATTTCTATTTGTTTCATATTTATAGTCCTTTGTATAGACACAAACACATGGTCAATGAGTGTCATATTATGCATGTCTCTTCGTATCAGAATTTCTTGCTTCTTTGCTTGTGGATGTGGAGGAATGGTTGACATTTGATGCACCACAACTTCTTGCTTTGATATCCAAGTAGCCTTTTGGGCATGAAACTCTTATTTTTGTATCACTTTTGTTGTCTTTGCTTCTTCCTTTTGTTCATGCCTATTTTTTCTATCATTTCATCCTCTTCTATTCTTTTTATTATTGCAACCTCTCTTGGTTTTTCTATCACTTTTGTTCTCTTTGTTTCATGTCTAATTTATTCTTTGTTTGTGATCTCATCTTGTTATGTTCCTTTTCTTCTTGCAAACTCTCTTGGTATACTTCCTAGAGACCTTCACTTTTATATGAAGGTTCTTTTGGATTCAAAATGTATGTTTCAAAAGTAAAGCGGTTCAACTTCACATTTAGCTCACATCTATCTCTTGAAATCTTAATAACTCTTCATGAATAAACTTGATGCATTGGTATACAATTGAAGGTAACACCTCCAAATATTCTAGCCATGGTTTACCAAGTAATATAAATAATCTATCAAATGTAGGGTTAACATGGCATAGTACTTATATTTTTTAGATCCCAGCTTAAGTGGTAAGATGACACACCCTAGAGTGTTGATCAAATTCCATTTGTCATCTTTAGAGATACACCTAAATGAACATAATATTTTGGCTTGAGATGTGTATTACCTATAAAATATTTGGTGAATATGATATATTAATTTATAGCATCAACAAGAATATCGTGAATAACAAGATTAAGTATCTCTACTACAATATAGAACCATAGTGTTATCTTTGGATTTAAGAATGAAAGTGGCAACACAAAATAAGATGAAGCAATAGCTTCATTAACCCCCTTGAAAGCATGGATATGTGATACATCGTGAAATTCAACATTGGCATTATCCACATTGTCACTATCCTCATGTACTATATTATAATATAATGTGCCTCTATGCTCATATATTTTGGAAAGGTATTTGTGTAAATTTTCAATCTTTGATTTGCAAGTGCACCTAAATGATTTCCATTGTCATTGACAACTTCAACATGAATCATATTTTTATCAATGGGTTCTTCTATCTTCTTGTTTGAGGCCCATGTATGATTGAGTACAATGACCTTTAATGAATGATTTCCATTGTCATTGGCAACTTCAACATGGATCATATTTTTATCAACGGGTTCTTCTATCTTCTTGTTTGAGGCCAATGTATGATTGAGTACAATGACCTTTAAGTATATGTAAGTTGAAAAACACTTGATCAATATAGGACCTAGGAAGTGGTTGTGTGGGTCCAAAAAATGTATACAAGGAAAATTTATTGAATTAGCATTCAATAAACATAGAAGTACATTGAATCAAAGATTCTTGTAGTCTCATAAAATTCTTAAGAGTTGTTGGTTGAATGAAAGAAAATTACCAGTAGAAACTTGATTAACATTTTCCTTCATAACATTACCCTTGGAATAAGTATTTTTCTTCTAAAACTTGGAAGGGTTAAATAATGAGAGGATGGTCTATATTTCAAGGCATTAGATGCTAACAATTTTTCATCAAGATTCGATTGCTAAAAGAGGGAAAGCTACTCAAATGTACATTGCTCCTAATAACTAAAAGCAACCCCCCAAGAAACACGATTTGTAACATAGTCATCAAATCGGTAATTATAATTTATCCCACAAAGATTGGAAGTGGATGACATAATTGTTAATAGGCTCATTTCTTTATTAAGTGCACTTAGTAAGATCATTGAACATTAAATCAAACACATATTTATATGGAAATTATTTAAGAATGTGGTAGTTAAATCATCAAATAATTGCATGAAACAAATAGGTAATGAATATAACCACAAAATAAAATGATCCTTTAAGGTTCTTGGAACAACTTGACCAAGATCTTATCATTATGCAAAGTCCATAAAATATTGTATGTGAATACTTTTGTCCCCTTTTCCATTATATAACTCAAATATAGAGCCACAAACCCAATGGGAAATATTTATGTAACCAACTCAAATGTTAATGGTGTGTTTTGTGATGGATTATTATTCCATCAAATCATTCTTATTTTTTCTAATTTCCTTCTTAAGATTGGCCATCTCTTCTAATAGTGTATCCATGGTAGCAATGGAGACTAGGGTTGTACGTGTGAAACAATATAGGAGGTACAACATGGTTGTGAGGTGAGGGGTGAGGTCAGGACAACGGATATATGGATCACATTATTAGATTTATGTCATGGGGTGAGATGAAAAATAATGAGTCTTGGGTTAGGAAGAAGGAATAATATGAATAATGTGTTGGGAACGAGTGATGTGTAGGCCATATGACTAGAGGGAATAGTACTAGTGGATTTGTGAATAAAGGAGGATATGCAAATGGGGAACTAAAAAGTATATATGCACTAGAAGATGGTATGGTGGAGGGTGTCAAGTTAGCGAGTAGGCCACATTGAGAGATAAAACCAAGGGAAAATATAGAGGAACAATGGTAGTAAGGGATACACTAAGGGTAACAATGATGGTCATATGATTGGTAGAGGTGGGTGTAAGAGTGGGATTAAAAGAAGATGATGGATGGGAAGATACACAAATAGAAGAAGCCTATAAATAAACAAGATGATGTAAAATATCTATGACATAGGGGAACCCTTCTAATGTCTTATAAATAATATGTGCTAATTAACTAGGAGATTCTACTTGAGTAAATGCATCAATTAGGGCTTTCCCACTAAGTGTGAGATCTTGCTTAGAAAATTGTGCCTCTTGATCATAGTCTTATTGATCCTCCAATTGTGTCTCAACATAAGCATTTGAAAATATATCATTGTTGTGAGATTGTATGGACATATTAAGGTTTGTAAAAGAACTCCTTAATGGAAGATTAGGATTGCAAATAACTTGTGACATAAACAAAAAATAGAAAGCCAAATATCAATGATTAACTTTCTAATTAAGTAAATAAAAAAGTTAGTATATTAAATTTGGAAATGGAAATCTAATGTAGTAGCCAAGGGTGGATAGGGTGCACAAAAGAGACATTCCAAAATAAATCTTAAAGCCCAAAAGAAATGATATAACAATGAAGTATCAATAAGAGAAAAATCCCTAACAATATTTGAAAAAAGTGCAATAAAAAAGAAGAGATATCAAAACCCTAAAAAAGTGAAGGTATAAAACCTAAAGTAAGACCCTAGGGTGGTGAAAGATATAATGGGTTCACCAAAAATGTAAAGGAAAATTAACTATTTCCTAAACCTAATCTAGGATAATCAAGTGAAATACATAAACATAATTGTATCCCACAAGAAACTAACTTTTACCTTGATATAAACCATACCCAGTGCATGTGATACCCTTATTTTGGTTGCTAGTTAATACCTATATGTTGGTTTGCAATATTCAAGGTCAAAAACCTTATTAAAGTAGAAAATCTACTCTATGAAATGCTTGGAATTCTAAGGTTCAAAATCATAAACTATCTCACAAAGATAAATAGTAACTCATTTTCACATAAATATAGAAATGAAATGAAACATCTTCAATAAATACAAATGGCATATTACATCTCACATGTAAAAGTGTCTAATCCAGAATATTAAGTACAAAAAAAAGGTACATCATCACATGAATTATTATCTAGTCAAGTATTATACAGTACACGATATAATTTATGCAAGAATATGACTCAAGATCTCATGCCCATCTAGTCATAACAACACAAGTAAAGATATAAAAGAAACATAATAATTGGAGTCTCTAGGCCACCACTAACCACAACAGTCATTCACAAACCAAGAGACGAGAACATGGCTCAGGCATTTTTCCATCCAACCATGAAGCTTACGCTTCCTCGTAATTCTTCCTAACATGAAAAATATTCAACCCTGCACAAGAAGCCTAACAACCTGGAAATGGCTGGTAGGATGCAATCCAATGCAACTTGATATATCTACATTTATTTCACATATGAACATACTATGCCCTAGCATTAGGATATGGTAGAGAGAATAAATTAACATCCATATATTTCAATGGTACACATAGCTTTTGCTAGAGCAATTAAATCGTAAACGATAAGTAGATATGGAAAAGAAAATCTACTCCCCTATCTTAGGCCATATTCAACACCTATCATAGAAGGTAAAAAACTATCACATATAGAAGAAAAACTACTTTGCTTATGAAGATAATATAACCAATGATCATACAAAATAACATATATATATATATATATATTTATAAATATATATAAAATTCATTGAGAGATATCCTTCTCGAGGCACCTATTTAATCAATTTGTCAGATAAAAGTGCATAGGCACCTCAAGAAGAATATATGTTAGGGTGAGGACTGGGATTAGCATTAGGATTAGGGTTAGGGTTAGGGTTAGAGATATAATTAAGATTAGGGTTGTCAACATTATAGATAGGGTCAAGATTAGGGTTAGGGTAAGGGTTAGAGATATAATTAGGATTAGGGTTAGGGTTAGGCTTAGCATTAGTGATAGAGATAGGGTTAGGATTAGGGTTAGGGTTAGAGATAGAATTAGGATTATGGTTAGAGTTAGCATTAGGATTAGGTTTAGGGTTAGAGATTGGGTAAGCATTAGGGTTAGAGATAGAATTAAGATCAGGGTTGGGGATTGTGTTAGAATTAGTATTACACATAGGGTTAGGGTTAGTGATAGGGTCAAGATAAGGGTTGGTTATGTGTTAGGATTACGATTCGAGTTGGGATTTGTGTTAGAATTAGAGTTAGGGTTGTAGACAGGGTTAGTATTATAGATTAGGGTTAGGATTAGAATTAGGATTAGAATTTAGGGTTACGGTAATAGATAGGGTAGGGGTAAGGGTTAGAGATAGAATTAGGATTAAAGGGTTGGGAATTGCATTAAGATTAGGGTTAGGGTTAGGGTCAGGGTTAGAGATAGGGCTAAGGTTAGGGTTTGAGATATAATGAGAATTGAGGTTAGAAATAGAATAAGGATTACAATTGGGATTAGGGTTAGAGTTAGCATTAGGATTAGTTTAGATTTAGAGATTAGGTAAGCATCAGGGTTAGAGATAGAATTAAGATTAGGGTTGTGGATTGTGTTAGAATTAGTAGTTCACTTAGGGTTAGGGTTAGTGATAGGGTCAAGATTAGGGTTGGTTATGTGTTAGGATTTGAATTTGGGTTGGGATTTGTGTTAGAATTAGTGTTAGGGCTATAGATAGGGTTAGGATTATAGATTAGGGTTAGGATTAGGGTTGGGGTTAGCATTAGAATTAGGATTAGAGTTAGGGTTAGAGATTGGGTTAGGGTTATGGTTAGAGATAGAAGGATTAGGATTATAGTTAGAGATAGAATTAGGAGTTGAAGTAGGGTTAGGTTTAATAGGGTTAGGGTTAGGATTATGGTTAGGATTAAGATTAGAGTTAGGTTAGGGTTAGAGATAGAATAATGGTTATTTTTAAGGTTCAAGATAAAATTAGTATAGGGTTATGGTTAGGGTTATGGTTAGAGTTATTAATGTCATTATAGTTAGGGTTATTGAGAAATATTGACCCTAAACCTAACCCTAAATCTAATTGAACCCTAACCCTAAACTACTTGAGTCATAATGCCAACCCTATCTTGAACCCTAATTGAACTCTAATCTTAACCCTAATTAAATATTAACCTTAATTAAACATTGATTGGACGTTAATCCTAATTGTACCATAACCATAACCATAACTTTGAACTCTAGTTGAACTCTAATCCTAACCCTAACACTAATTCTTATCCTAATTGAACCTTAACCCCAACCCTAACCTTAACCTTGACCCTATTTGAACTCTTATTAAATTAATAACCCTAACTAAACCCCAACCCCATCCTTAACCCTAACCCAAATTGAGCATTAATTAAACCCTAACCCTAACCCTTAGTGAAAACTAACCCTAATTGAACTCTAAGTTTTTAGTCGAAAATCTTAAAGTGCCTTAGAATGAATATATAAACCATTAATTTATTTGAAATTTTTAAATAAAATTGAATAACTTTATTAGATTAAAAAATTATACAAAATTATTTAATTAGTAAAACTTAAATTGTATGCATAATGGTACTATGATTTACCTTCTTTATTATAGATTAAAACTCATATTTATTTCAAACTTAATTGGTTTAATGAATAACACACTAAAAAAAAATTAAATATAGAAATGAAATGAAACATCTTCAATATGTACAAGTGGCATATTACATCTCACATGTAAAAATGTCTAATCCAAAATATTAAGTACAAAAAATAAGGTAAATCATCACATGAGGTATTATCTAGTCAAGTATTATAGAGTACATGATATAATTTATGCAAGAATATGACTCAGGCTCTCATGCCCATCTAGTCATAACAACACAAGTAAAGATATAAAAGGAACATAATCATTGGAGTCTCTAGGCAACCACTAACCACAACAGTCATTCACAAACCAAGAGACAAGAACATGGCTCAAGTAATTTTCCATCCAACCATGAAGCTTACGCTTCCTCAAAATTCTTCCTAACATGAAGAATACTCAACCCTGCACGAGAAGCCTAACAACCTAGAAATGGTTGGCGAGATGCAATCCAATGCAACTTGATACATCTACATGCATTTCACATATGAACATGCTATGCCCTACTATTAGGATATGGTAGAGAGAATAAATTAACATCCATATATTTCAATGGTACACATAGCTTTTTCTAAAGCAATTAAATTGTAAATGGTAAGTAGATCTGGAAAAGAAAATCTACTCCTCTATGTTAGTCCATAGTCAACACCTATCTCGGAAGGTAAAAAAAATCACATATAGAAGAAAAAATACTTTTCTTATGAAGATAATATAACCAATGATCATACAAATAAATAACCCTTCTCTTTTCATGTAAAATGATTATATGAAGGTCTTTTGTTATTTCAATCCTTCCATGCATAATGATGGTTAAATGTATAATTGACATGCAACATAATTTTTAACTAATGATATTTCCCAATTTCATGCAATATTTAATGTATATGCAATGCTAACTATTATTATACCATTGATGTGCTAATTGGAAATAAAATAATCAGATCCATGACAATTAAATGATAGTTTCATATATTTAGTTTTACAGTTTTACTGTGGAATCATCACAATAGAAATAAAATGTTTACTAGTATTAAATTTATGGCAATTACACTATATTTATATATACTATTGTTTAAATATGTCGAGATTACAGAATAGCATAGTGGTTTTATAATAGCAACAAAGAATTCATATATGGTTATAGTCATGATCTGTTCATTAATTCGAGTATAATAAACTCATATGTGTATATTAAAATTGATGTGCATAACTATTATTTTTGCCTTATACGTAATAATCAATGCATAGGTCCTTAAAAAAAACACATACATTTTTGAATTTACATGGTCGATTCTATGGTTCCAAGCACTACAACTAAATCAATATGATGGTATTTACACATATATAGCAACTAAATGTCTTAATCAATTCAATTTGCAGATCCATGCATAACAGAGGTACAAAAACATATTTTTAATCACCATGAAAAGTTATAGGTAGATCGTCGACATATACTGAGGCATTAAGGTTGACGTACATGTTTTGTATGTATGCACAGACATAAAAATACATATACTAGTTGATACAAGAATTGAATACATGCTACGATACAAACAACAATTTCCTTCAAACCCCACGATAGAATAACAATATCATTCATCATTTAAACTTGCAAATTTACCTAGTCTCCTAATTTGTGTGCTAGCTCCCGAACTTTGCTTAGATTCTACGATGCTAGTGCTCCTTAGTCATTGCCAATGATGATAACAAAACATTCATCATTTCCTCTTTGTTGAGATTTCTTTTAATGGCTTTCATATTTCCATGCAAGTGTTCAACTCCAGTTGGAGTATCTCTATTTTTAGAACTGAACTTTCACCTCTTGCTAGGATCACATGATTTATCATGTAGATCATTTGAATTTAAAACTTATTTTATTTAATTTTGTTTTTCTTAATAGTAAGATTTTTTATATATTCATCATGAAGATCATTTGAATTTAAAACTTATTTAATTTAATTTTAGTTTTCTTTTTTAATAGTAAACTATTTATATATGCATATAGATAAATAATAATATCATTGTTATATATATATAAATATAAACAATAATATCATTATTAAATTTAAATATAAATTATGAGATTTATTATTATCAAACATTTGAAAATTAAATCTTTTATTTTCCCAATTAAATTAATTTTTGCAAAGCAACCATAAGACATAGTCATTATTCAAACCATAACACACAATAGGCAATGAAATATTCAGATAAAACAAAGCATAACATAATCATTCACAATGTAGGATGAATGTAACTACGTGAGTGTGTGTGTAGGATTTCCATCATATGACGATTATTGTCGAGCGGCTAGGTCATCTCTACCTTAGTCATGTTCTCACCTTCAACCTATTCCTACACTCATTTACACTGAATATCTCATCAATAGGTTAGCTCATAAAACTATAATCAATAATTGAAATATTCACATCATAATCATTCACCATTATTTTAATCACAATAGCATGCATTTAAAGATAACATCTAATTTATCATCCACAAAAACACATTAACCTATGCTTCAAACACATATTGTCCAATGGTCTCATCTAGTTCCATTTATTATCAAATTTTTATGCAAGAAAAATCGAGATGTGACATCCTTCCCCACTAGGAAGAGACATCGTCCCGATGTCTTATTAGACACACACTAAAATAAATAAGAGTATCACATTGATGTAATAGAAAGAGTATCTCAAAACTAAGCACTCAAATAAGGAAAAGAGCGATCTATATCCTCTACATTCTCCCATGTAGCACCATCCATAGATATTGGTCCCATTGGACCTTGTACTACGTTATTTCTCTATTGCATGACTTAACGTTGCACCTATCAATAATTCGAGTGGGCTCCACCAACACCACTCCTAGATCTTATACCTGTAAAGCATGCCAATCAAGTATATGGGTCGTGTCAGGATGATACAACTTAAGAATAGACACATGAAAGACATTATGGATTAGACCAAGAGCAGGTGGTAGAGCAAGTCTATACACAACTACATTGATCACTTCCAATACATCAAAGAACCCACAAATCTCGGTGCTAGTTTGGAAGATTTTCCAAATGATATGCAACTCTTATGAGGTTTAACCCTCAAGAATATCTTATCTCCAACTGAAAATTGCTTGAAAGTTCTACTCTTATCTGCATAAATCTTCTACCTATCTGTTGCTTCCTTCAATCTCTCCTTGATCAATTTCATTTGATCATCCATCTCTCTAAGCATATTTGGACCAATTACAATTTTGTCTTCCACCTTATCCCAACTGATAGGCATGTGACACTTTCACCCATAAAGAGCTTCAAATGGTGCCATCCCCAAAGATGCATGGTAGGAATTGTTATAAGAAAAATCCACCAATGGAAGATACTCTTCCCACTTTTATTGTTGATCCATACAATACATTCTAAGTAGGTCTTCAACTACCTGATTTACTCTCTCTGTTTGTCCATTTGTTTGTGGGTGGTATGCTGAATTGAAATTCAATCTTGTTTCCAACATTACATTCAATGTTGTCCAAAATCTAGATGTCATGTGAGTATCCCGATACGATATGATCATCTCAAGTATTCCATGCGATTGAAAGATCTCTTGGACAAATATCTTAGCTAGTGTCAATGAACCATCCTTAATATTTCCTAGAATGAAGTGCACTACCTTAGTCAACTTATCCACAACTACCAAAATGATATCACGTTTATTCTTGGACATAGACAACCCTTGAATGAAATCCACACTAATCAATTACTATTTATACTTAGGTAAGTCATGTGGGTACAAAATCCCTATCAGATCTGCACATGCTTAGCCCTAACTCGCTGAGACTCCAAGCATCCTTCTTGAGTCTTGGCAAAAAGTATAGAGATCTCAATTTTTCTACTGTCTTGGTTACTCCAAGGTGCCTTGAATAAGGTGCATTGTGAATTTCTTCCAGGATCAACTTTCTTAAATCCCTTGAGTTTGGAATGTACATTCTTCCTTGGTACTCAAAATTCCATCTGATTCCAACACATACCCATCGAAACGACGGTTCGAGCGGTTCTTCTCTAAAGTTTGGTTTACTCTTGAATAGTGCTCATCTCCTTGTAGATTTGAACCACTTGTTATCTCAAATTCTAGATCTTGTAGTAGTCATGGTTGCTAGATGCCTTCTTTTGCTAAGAGCATTAATTACTCTATTTTCTTTCCCCTTGATATACTCAATGTCAAAATCATACACTGAGGAACTCTATCCATCTCCTTTGTTGAGCGTTGAGATTGGGTTGTGTGCAAATATACTTGAGTCCTAGATGGTCTATCTTTAATTCAAATGACTTCTTCAAGAGGTAATGTCTCCACATTTGTAGTGCATGAACTATGGTTGCTAACTCTAAGTCATGCGATGCATAATTCAGCTCATACTGCTTCAATTTCCTTGATTCATAAGCCACCACTTGCCCATTCTGTATTAGCACTCCTCCTACACCTTCTCTTGATACATTATTTATCATTATGAATTGTCTATTTGGATCAGGTATAGTCAAAGTTGGAGCTATAGTGAGTTTTTCCTTCAAATTTTGGAAAGCTTTCTCACACTTATTGGTCCACTAAAATATTTTTTCTTTCTTTTGGAGTGAAGTGATTGGTGTTGCAATTATAGAAAACAAAGCTTCTACAAACTTCCTATAGTATCATGCAAGTCCCATGAAGTTTTGAACTTCAACTACATTATGTAGTGTAGGCCAATCAACTATTTCAATGATTTTCTTAGGATCTACTACAATCCCTTCTTCTGAAATGATATGGCCTAGATAATGCACCTTGTCTTGATAGAAGGTACACTTGGATATCTTTCCAAAATAATTTCTCTCCCTCACACGTTGTAACACTATCCTTGGTAGAGTAATCATGCACTAGCTAATAATTAATTAATCTTTAATTAATTATTAAAGTTTAATTTATTCTCATGCACTTAAGCTAAACTTAGGAGTGCTTTTATTCTTCTTAGCATTTTTACGTAAGAGATATACAAACAAAGAATTGATATATCCCTCAAGAAGAAAAAGCTATGGAAGCAAGAAACTATCAAAAAGATATGAAATCACGAGAGTTAATTACAACGAGGGTTGAGTGCTATATAGGAGAAAATCCCTAAAAGCATATTTAAGCACTCCTAAGTTTAGCTTAAGTGCATGAGAATAAATTAGACTAATAATTAATTAAATATTAATTTATTATCAACTAATGCATGATTACTCTAACAACCCCCCTTAAGATGAACTTAGGTGGTAGCTAAAAAGCCTAAAAGAATGCATGATGGGTCCCAACAAACAAGGCTTGGTGAGGTACCCATGAACAAACAAAAGATCTCTCAAAACCAGAGAAAAGGAGAAAACCATAGTGGGAGAAAACTCTCCAAAAGAGAGAAAGGTGAATGAAGGATTGGAAAATCCTCCAAATCAAGGTGTGAAGGACTGAGAAGCCTCCAACCAAACAATGTCTTGAAAAGAGAGAACATGTAGAACATCACAAAAGCACGAAGAAGCTGTAGAATATTATCAAATGATGACTGATATGGTGTTGAAATAAAGAACCTCCTCTGAAATAAATGATGATCAAGATCAAGATAACAAGAATCTGCATGAGTGCCCTAATGACACTACTCGAATTAGATGAAAAATAAAGGAAAACATCTGGAAATCAAAGATACAAATGTCAAGATCAAGGAGACTATAATCTGCATGAGTTCCCCCAACGACACTACTCAAATAAGATGGAAAACAAAATGAAAACATAGGGAAGTTGAAGATACAAGTGGTACATGAATCTGCATGAGTGACTCCAACGACACTTCTCAACATGCAAGATGCAAGTCGAAGATACAAGTACCAACTAGAAGAACACAGATCACTAAAGAGACAATAATCTGCATGAGTGTCCCCAATGACACTACTTGAGTCAGATGGAAAACAAAGGAAAAAAAAATTGGAACTCAAAGATACAAAATGACACGTGAATCTGTATGAGTGACCAAAAAATTGACACTACTCAACATGCATGAAAAATGCAAGTAAAAAATACAGGTACCAATAGTCTCTGATCAAATGAAAATGGAAGGTCACCTTCAGAAATAGGAATGGAATAATGTCCATATGGTAAGTGTTCCAACTTACTGAAATGCATGTAACCAACCACTAATGTATGCTGCATATAAAAGTACTTAGGAACAAGAACTAGATATGTAGATCACTCAAACCATGAAACCAAGGAAGCTTAAGCACCAATAGTAGAAACCTCCCCATAATGTTGAAAAAAGGTGAGCCAAGATAGGTACACTAAAGTGTGAGTCCAAGAAGTGCATGTAGGAGAAACAATTTGTAAATAAAAGGGTGTGAAAACTAAGGCACACATTCATAAGGAAAAAATCACTAGGATTCACTGTTGTCATGGAAGGAACACTCACTTGAAAAAGGTGTGATAGCAAACCAAAGGAAAACATCAACCCCCCATGACACTTTATATCATAGTGTGAATACAAAAGGCACAACAAGATGTGCAAAATCCCTAAACAAACACTAGAATGACACTTTATCTCAATGCATCTAAAAAAAGAATGTGCATGAAATAGATGTCTATAATGCCCAAATAGGACAAAATACTAGAAATACATAAAGAACAACCAAAACTAAGTCATCCCACACAAACAAGTTCCTAGGAGCTAAGACGTCCAAGTAATTCACGAGAGTGCGAAAACACAAAAATATGAATAAAATGTACCTAGAGAGAAATCTAGAAAAAGTGCATAGATGATTGTGAAGATCTTTGAAAGATGGTTCCAACGCCGCTGAAATCGTGAAAAATGGAAAAGCTAGTCAAAATTTATGAGCTCGGGACTGAAAACAACATTTTGAATTCAACAGGTTGTAGAATGCACTAGCAGCAAAAAAAAATGATAAGACCCACACCATTGGAAAGTTGGCAAAACCAGCTTTTCGACGATATCTCATTTTTGAAAATGGGAGTTCATATGCAAAAGTTATGCATTTTTGAAAAATAGGGTAAATTTTTCCAGCCGACAATCAACAGACATGACCCCTTTGATTTGATTTTTGAAAAAATTACTCATTGTATACAAAAAAACTAGATACCTAGAAAATATTATGGTCCTACCAATAAAACCCATAAAACATTTTTGAATCCCAAAAGCAAAACATGTGATTTGGTAAAAAACCAAAAAACTTCACTTGTAGGGAAAATAGCTGCGTTGGGCTATTTTTCCAACCATTTTTGCAAGATCTATTCACTATCTATAAAATCTAGTAGATACCTAGCTGGTATTTTGTGATTTTGAACAAAACCCAAAATTTTTTTTTCTCAAAAATACACGAAGCAAAAGTATTGGTCATTTTTAATCCAAAATGCACTAAAAATTCACCCACCTCCAAAAACTGCAAAAAAAACAAAAGAGATTCTAGATCTAAAGTTTGTAACCCTTGTTGAAGAAAAAATCTCATAAATCAAGAAGGGGTTTGTTGAATCCACACTCTAATACCATGTTAAAATTGTGAAAAACCATAAAACCACAAGCCACAAGATCAAACAACAAACAAATACACCTTCCACGCAAGAGATGCAAACAATATGTGCAATATTCCTCAACAAGAAAAAGCTATAGAAGAACCTCAAGAAACTTCAAGGAAAACAAAAGTCCTCAAAGGTTGAGAGTTCGAGAGTAAATCTCCAGATAGATAATACAATGAGGGTTGAGTGCTATATGGGAGCAACCCTAATAGTTGCTCACTTCAGTTAACAAAAAATCACTTAATTAACTAAATAAAGAAATCCTAAGTTTAGCTTACATGCATGAGAATAAATTAGACTAATAATTAACTTGAGATTAATTAATTATTAGCTAATGCATGATTACTCTGACAATCCTTAAATGATTTTCATGCTCCTCAATATTCTTGGAGTAAATCAAGATATCATCCAAGAATATCAACACAAAGTCATCTAAGAAATCTCTGAATACACTATTCATTAAGTTCATGAAAGTTGTGGGAGCATTGGTTAACCTGGATGACACCACATTGAATTCGTAGTGGCCATAATGAGTCCTAAAAGGTATCTTGGAGATGTCCTCCTCTTTAATCCTCAATTGGTGATATCCATATCTTAGAGAACACTATAGCCTCTTTCATCTAATCAAAGAGTTCATCAATTCTCAGAAGGGGATACTTATTCTTGATAGTTACCTTGTTCAACATCCTATAGTCAATGTACAAGCACAAAGTTCCATCCTTCTTCACAAAAGTGATTGGTGCACCCCACAATCACACACCAGGTCTGATAATCCTTGGTTCAACAACTCTTGCAATTGGGCCTTCAATTCATAAAACTCGGTAGTGGTCATCCTATACAAAGCCTTGGATTGAGGTTTAGTTCCAGGTAGCAACTCAATAAAAAAGTCAAACTCCCTTTTTTGTGGTAACTCTCTTAATTCCTTTGGAAACACATCCTAAAATTCTCTAAGGATAGGGTAGTCACCAAGTACTAGCTTCATAGTATCAAGGTCACTAACATGAATGAAATAAATGGAACATCCCTTCCTTTGGGACTTCTTTATTTGCATAGCTAAAATTTGTCTAAGCTCCAAAGATCTTAGAAAGCCATGCATCTCAACATGATTCCCAAAATCATCCAAACATCTTACAATCTTATCTTCACAATTTACTATAGACTTGTGTTCAGTCAAACAATTGATTCCAAAAATCACATCATATGTTGCTAAGGAAGCTACATAAAGGTTGACTTGAGTCTGAAAATTGGGAAGTTATCTCATTGCAAGATAGACAAGAATCTACCCTCTTTTCTGCTTGATTTCCATACAAAATCATCCATGAATTAGCCATGTGTCTTGGTCTAACTGGTAAATTTGAAAATATTTTTGGATCTACAAACCATTCAGTTTCTCTAGTATCAATTAATATAGAAATAGGTTGGCCATAGAGCTTATCGGTACACTAAATTGGTGCGGCTTGGAAGTCAGTCTATCGATTGTCTACAACTACATGGATTTGATGTTGAGTTGCCCCTTGTTGATTTCTTTCCCTTCGTTCTTCCGAACATTGAGGGAAAATATTGGAAAAGTTCTTGCCTCCACATACAAAGCATCCGGCACAAGGGACTCTTGGTCCTTTAGACCTATCCCTCCTATTATTGTTGTTGTTTTAGTTAGCCCTTTTATTGCTTCCATTGTGATTCCTTTATGTTTTATACTGGAAATTGTTGCCTCGCTTCATGTTTTGGATTTGTCAACTGTTGCCTCCTCACTGGTTATTATTTTGAAATATCTTCTCCAAAACCAAATCTAGCATCTCGATTATTGCAGTAGTTAGCCACTTGTTGAAGTTTTTTCCCTTGTTTGGTAGCCTTCTCAAAAAATTCATCCACAGTCAAAGGGTTATGGATGTCCACATCTACACCAATCTAAGGCTTCAATCTCTAGATGTACTTCCCAAATCAAAATTGCTCATCCAACTGATACTGAGGTACATACTTAAGCAAGTTGGTGAAAATTTTCCAATATTGAGTCATCATCATGTTACCCTGAATCAAATTTTGAAATTTTGTCATCTTGTCATAGACGAGTTGAGGTAACCAACTCTTCTTGAAATGTTGAAGAAAGATTTCCCAAGTTGTCTACCCTGACAGTAGCTTCTTTTTAGCCTTTTCATTGTCCCACCAAGTAGCTGCTTCGCTAGTGAGTTGATGTGCAACCCAAATAGCTTTGGTCTCATTGGATAGATTCCTAAGTTCAAAGTACTTCTCCATCTCAATGATCCAAGCTTCAACTCCGTCTCTGATGGTTTTTCCATCAAATTTGGGTAGTGCAATCCTCTTAAGGTCCTTACTTAGTTCTTCTTCAATTCTAGCCCTATGATTTCCATGGTCTTCATTCCCTTGATTTCGTTCCTCTCAATTCCCTCTAACCTCTTGTTCTAAGTTGTTCATCCTGTTCCTTGTTTCAGTCACAAGGTTGAGGATTTGGTCCAACCTATCATTTTTCTCATTGTTGCTCGGTCCACAGTGGTCATTGTTCCTAGTTTGCACCATGGTTGGTTATGAAATGACATGCGACAAGTTTTGCATCTTTGCATAACTAAACAAAGGCCCTAGTGTTAAACCTAGAGCTCTGATACCAAATGTAAGGTTCAAAACCCTAAACTATCTTATGAAGATAAATAGTAACTCATTTTCACATAAATATAGAAATTAAATGAACATCTTCAACATATACAAATGACATATTACATCTTACATGTAAAAGTGTCTAATCTAGAATATCAAGTATAAAAAATATGGTACATCATCACATGAAGTACTATTTAGTCAAGTATTATAGAGTACTTACAAGATATACTTTATGCAAGAATATGACTTAGGATCTAATGCCCATCTAGTCATAACAATACAAGTAAAGATATAAAATAAACATAATCACTAGAGTCCTCGACCACCACTAACTACAATGGTCATACGCAAACCAAGAGATGAGAACATGGCTCATGCACTTTTCTGCCTAACTACGAAGCTTACGCTTCCTTGGAATTCTTCTTAACATGAAGATTACTCGACCCTACATGAGAAGCCTAACAACCTGGAGATGGATAGCAAGATGGATTCTGGTACAACCTGATCTATCTACATATTTTTCACATATGAACATGCTATGTTGACATGCAACTTGGTTATTGACATGCAACTTGATTATTGGCATGCAACTTGATTTTTAACTAATGATATTTCTCAATTTCATGCAATATTTAATGTATATGCAATGCTAACTATAATTATACCATTGATGTGTTGATTGGAAATAAAAGAATCAAATCCATAACAATTAAATGACAAAACTTCATATATTTAGTTTTACAGTTTTACTATGGAATCATCACAACAAAATAAAATGTTTACCAGTATTAAATTAATGAAAATTACACTATATTTATATAAAATCTTGCAAATATGAATAGTTGGTGTTGCCATTGATACCAACAAGCTTGTGTTGTCATTAGTAGGAAAATGAAGGAAATCATTATTGGGGGAGATTGTTGCATTGATGATGCTTTGATTAGTTGCATTATGTTGTCATTAGTAAGCTATTGGTGTCAATCTCTAGTGTTGCTTTGATAAGCTTATGTCTATGGTTGAGGAATTAATGGAGATGACGAGGATATATTTTTGATGCTTGGTTTTCCAAGTGCTTTTGAGAAAATTTGACAAAAAGAGGAAACAGTGAGTAGTAGTGTGTTATGAGTTGCAGAATAGTGTTCTGGTGTTGCTCGACATTTCTTCTAGGTTGAAGATTTTCCTATGCATTTCAGAGATGTTGATAAGACGTTTTCAAAGGTGTGGTATTCAAAATTTGGTGTGCTGGATTGCTATACAACAGTTGTGTTCACTAGTGTGTGAATTGGATATTGTAGAGGTGTTTGTGAGAAATGTATTTGCTCTGGGTTTCTCTGCAGTATGGTTTTAGGTCTTGTCGATCTGAAGGTATGTTAATGGTGTTGGTATCTTCCTTCAAATGAGGTGGTTTGAGGTTTGGTGCTTCAGAAGTCAATTTCTTAAGTTGTAGTATATGGCAAGGTTGTTTGAGTGTACTGGGTGTGTACATTTCTCAGGTGGAAGTTGTTGCAAAGGAGTTTGTTGGATTTCAGGTGTTAATTGAATATTCTAGGTTATGTTCAGGTGACATTTGTTGTCCGCAAGGTATTGTTGAATCAAAAAAAATGTGTACTTTTAAAATTTTAATGGTGTTTACATGAGTAACAGCCAACCTTGGTGTTTGCACTAATTATGGTGGATATTTATTCTTTGTAGAAGCATGTTGTAGTGTAGTGTTATAGATTTGGGTCCCAAATAAGGAATGGTGTGGTTCGATTTCACTTTTATTCACCACAAAAGTGTTCTGGTGTCGACCTAATTTGGATTTGCACGATTGATATGCATAGCCAACCTTGGGAAAGGGTTTCAAGGTTGAAGTTGGCATAAATAAGAGTTGAGTTGTTAGGAATGATAAAATAGAAAAGAGAGATGTGAATGATGCGAATTGCAGAGTGTTAGAGTGCGAATTTGAGAAGTGCAATGCGAGCTTTCATGTGTTAGTTTACTAGATACAGTGAGCAAAAGGTATCTACAATTCTTCAACGAGGCTATGAAGGTGTTGGAGACTTTGTGGTGGATTTCCTTGTTGCATTGAGATAGATTTATTTGTGTAACATTCTTCTCTATCTTCTTTTCTATTTTGGCAGTGAGCCTTTGGTAGTGAGCCTTTCTATCTTTTGGGTAGCGAGCCCTCTAGCAGCGAGCCCTATTGTATTTAGTGTTGATATTACTTTATATTGTGAGCTAATCCTCATCGTGGTTTTTCCCATCTTGTGTTTTCCATGTAAATCCGGTGTTCTCTTGTGCATAGTGTTGATTTGGTTAAGTTTCTATTATTTT
Organism: Sequoia sempervirens; assembly: GCA_007258455.2. Taxonomy (NCBI): domain Eukaryota; kingdom Viridiplantae; phylum Streptophyta; class Pinopsida; order Cupressales; family Cupressaceae; genus Sequoia; species Sequoia sempervirens. The sequence goes on along the minus strand of VDFB02000008.1, from coordinate 102,433,601 downwards.
CCTTTCATGCTAAATCATTATGACATATTAGGGGTTAATTGTATTAATGTGGATCTGAATGTGTACGAGGTTTTTCAAGTTTTAAAGTACAACTGATTCACCCCCCTCTCAATTGTCTTGTGCATTCAACATATACTACTATTTAAATATGCTGAGATTACAGAATAACATAATGGTTTTATAACAACAAATAATTCATATATGGTTATAGTCACAAATCGCTCAATACTTCGGGTATAAAACTCATATGTATATATTAAAATCGATGTGCATAATTGTTATTTCTACCTTATACATAATAATCAATGCACATGTCCTTATTAAAACAACCACAAATATTTCTAAAAACATGATTGATTCTATTGTTCCAAGCACTACAACTGAATTGATATGATGGTATTTACACATATATATAGCAATCGAACATCTTCATCAATTCATTATGTAGATCCATAACAGATGTATATAAACATATTTTTAATTTCCGCAATAAGTTACAAGTAGATCATGGCCATATACTGAGGCATTAAGGTCGATGCATAGATTTTGCATGTATGTACAAGCAGAACAATACATATACTGGTTGATACAAGAACTGAATACATACAATAACAATATTATTCATCATTTAAACTTGTAAATTTACCTGGTCTCTTGCTTTGCATGCTAACTCCTCAACTCTGCTTAGATCCTACAAGTCAATGCTCCTAAGTCACTATCAATGATGATAAAAAAATAGTTTTCTTTTCCTCTTCGTTGAGCTCTCTTTTAATGGTTTTCGTATTTCCATGGAAGTGTTCAACTCCAGTTGGAGTATCTGGGTGATCCCACAATACTGGTTTACAATTCCCTTCATGAAGAAAAATTGCAAAAACACTCCAAAGAAACAAATTTTGGGTTTTTACGCGTTTTCTCAAAGGGGGGTTTGCATGAACCCAAAAAAGGGGTTTGCTCGAACCCCCCTTCGAGTGAACCCATTTGTGATGTCATGCACTTTTTCACACATTTTTTTAAGGAAAACAAAGGAAAAATTGCAAAACAATGGGGGTTCAAGTGAACCCCCCTTCGCTCAAGGGGTCAAGGGGAGTTCACTTGAAGGGGGGTTCGCTCGAACCCCCTTGTTTTTCCCTTCCCCTCTCCTCTAGCATTTTTTTGCAGAATTTTACATTTCCAAGCTCAGGTTGAGGATGAAATTGGAGGAACTTCACAGACCCAATTGGATGATGATAGTCCTCAGAATGAGCTATCCATTAAATGTAATTTTATTATATTTTGGTTTCATTTTGTATTTTTTTCAATTTAATTAAACATAGGTTTTTCACTGAAAATCAAGATCTTTGTTCTGCACATGTGGAAAATAGTAGATTATAAAAAAAAATCTAAAAAATATGTTTGTGCTAGGTATTGATATCCTTGATCCAGCAAAAAAAAAATTGAATTTCGATACATACAAAAAAAGTTATGTTGTACACGGTCCGCCTATGTCTAAATTGTAATTGGTTTGACTTCAAAACATAATTAAGAAAAAATAATTCAATAAAACACTATGAAGCCAAATGAATGTGCTAGATATTGTAGTTACAAAACTAAATTTGAAAAAAAAGGAATTTTATCCTTCATAGAAAAAAAGTTATGTTGTTTACGACAAACATCACTCTTTAAAAATGATGTTTACTGTTAAAAATTAGTTTTCGAAGGAGATGGAAAAAGAAATGCAATTTGATTCCAATTTTTTTTTTAAAATATATTTAGAATCTATAGACAAAATGTTAGAAATCACTAGTTTGCGTCATTTTCAAATTCCTCATGGTTTACAGCTATAGGTGCCTGAAAGTGAAGATTTAGTTAAAAAAATCAATTCAATGTCCAATTTGGCCAAAAATTGTAAACTAGTATTGTGGGATCACCCATCTCTCTATTTTTAGAACTAAACTTTTACCTCTTGCCAGGATCGCATGATTTATCATGCAGATCATTTGAATTTAAAACTTATTTTATTATAGAAAAATATTTATTTATTCATATATATAAATATAAGTTATGAGATTTATTTATTTATTTTTTGATCGGTAACAACGTTGATTTTATTATAAAAAAAGAAAATAAAAGATTACAAGGTAATTCTCATTACAACTTCAATTAAAGTCCTCCCAAACCCCACCAATTCCTAGAAAAACACCCCTAGACCTACCCCAATTTATACTGCAGATAAACCATTACAAACAAATAGCTTCACTACCTCTGCCAGACAGGATTACAACCATCAGCCCCTACATCTGCCAAACAGGCTTACAAGCATCATCCCCTAATGGACCTATTAACAGGTCAAAAGTTTAGAGCAATCTTTGGTCTTCCTTTAGATTGTGATCGGAGGACCATTGCAAATTATTTTCTCTTTTCCTTCTTTGCTTTCTTCCCCTGAATTGTTTTCCAACCGCCTTCCACCCTTGCGGCCTCCTTTTGCCATTCTAATGAGTTGTCACAAGGGCTCTTCCAACTGCCATTCCCATTGCTACAAGCTTGCTGACCCTGACCATCAACCTTCCGTTTCCCAACATCTTGCACCTGTGTCCTCACCCCCCTTTTCTCTCCCTACATTCAGGTGTTGCAACCCCATTTTTAAAATTTGACTCCTTTTTATTTCCATTAGAACCAATATTGTCACTGATCCCAGCCAGAATTTCTCCCTATGTTGTGACTGCCCTAGTCAATTGTTGATCCTCCCTGCCAACTTGATTCAACAACGTCTTCCCTTCTTGTGTCGGAACCCCTGATACCCGTCTCTCCTCTTCGCTGCCTTTTAGCTGGGAACCCACTTGTTTCTCCACCAGTTTCTCCAATGTATAGTGCTAGGGAGTCACGTCTTTCCACCATGAAGCAGATTTGTTTGCTCTGTGTCTGGCACACTTAGCAACCACATGCCCAGTTTGATAACAAATTATGCACCTAAAGGGTACCCCTTCGTAGTCCAGGGGCTACACCCAACATCCCTCTGAAGTTTTGAGCCAAATCTCCTCTGGTGGCACCTTGGACACATCCATTTCTACCAAGATTCAGGCATAAGTCAAGTGTAGAAGATTTGAAGAACCCTCATCCACCATTAAGAAGCTTCCTAAAGAGTTCCCTACAACTTCCAGGCAGGACTCAAACCAGAACTGTAGAGGGAAGTTAGTAAGCCTCACCTAAATAGGAGCCCTTTCAAACAACTCAGTGGCTAGGTTAAAGGCTGGGTGCCATGGCTTCAACATCAAAGTATTTTTTTCATCCCAATCCCAATGATAGTCACACAAGATCTTATTTCTATCTTGTTCCTTTTCAAAAACAACAATAAAGAAACCTTTTTCCATGGGATAAATTTGAACATACCCTTCCAGAACAGGATTCCAGTGGTTTGTAATCCATTAGTGAAGATCAGACAAGCTTGGCCAAAAACCCCTAAATCTACCGATCAGGCCCAAACCAGATTTTTTTTTTTTCATTGAATGTCACATCTTGTTCCAACTCTTCATCAAGTTCCACTGTGATTGTTTTAGAGGAAGGTTGGGAAGCAGAGTCCCCTCTTCCCTCTCCTGATGGCCTTTTGGTTGGGAGCTTTGCTGTCTGAGCCTGCTCAGCTTTTCTCCCCCCACTCTCATGTGCCTTAGACCCCTTCACAACTCTTTCTCCCCTAGAAGCGACAACTCCCGATTAACCCCCATTCAGACCTCCCTGTTTAGCCAAGTTGCCATTGATTCGAGTAGGGACAACTCCGTTTGGGCCTGAGGGCTTCCCAACATGAGATTTTTGACAACCCCAACCCTCCTTCACTCTGTTGTCATCTCTGCCCAGACAAATGCCTCCGCTCTTCACCTGTCAGGCCGATCCCAAAGGGCTTGATCTGATCAAAACCCTAGTTGCGCCATCCTTTTGGAGTTGACCGTTGGTGTCCATTTCGAAGCCCTTGATCCCCACAGCACTGTTGTCCCCTGTGATGCAAGCAACAGGTTGCTTGTTTCGTTGTACAGTCCAAGCTTCAACATTTTGCCTATCACCGTTACCGCTATGGCTAGAGGCCTGTGCGTCTTTCACTTTTCCATTGCCCTGGTCACTAATTTTACCATTACACTTCATTCAACTGTAGACCATGGGATTTCCCTTGTGAATCCTTCCCCAGACTTGCCCCAGAGGAAACCCTTTCTTCCATAGTCTCTCGCAGGTGATCGTTAGCATTCATTGCTCTACCATAAGATATTATTATAGAAAAAACAATACATTTATAAGTTATGAGATTTATTATTATCAAGGATTTGAAAATAAAATCTTTTATTTTCTTAATTAAATTAATTTTCACAAACAAAACAACCATAAGACAATTGTTATTTAAATCATAACGCACAATAGACAATGGCATATTCATGATAACACAATACATAACATAATCATTCACAATGCAGAATGAATGCAACTACGTGATTGTGCGTAGGATTTCCATCATGCCAACTATTGTCGGATGGCTAGGTCATCTCTACCTTAGTCATGTTCTTTCCTTCAACCTATTCATGCACTCATTTTCACTTGATATCTCATCAATAGGTGAACTCATAAAACCATAATCAATAATCAAAATATTCGCATCATAATCATTCATCATTATTTTAATCACAATATCATGTATTTTAAAGATAACATCTAATTTATCATCCACAAAAACATATTAATCTATGCTTCAAAATGTAGTCCAATGGTCTCATCCAGTTCCATTTATTATCAAATAAAGTTTATAAAAGAAAAATTGAGATGTGATAGGAATATGACTTTTGATAGCTCTTATTGTTGTCATACATATTTAGACATGGTAGTGAGAACACACTAAATCAAATAAAATTGAAAAGATGGTTAAATTGATTTGTTTTGATGTGTTATGGGATGATAGGGAGGGGAAGCTAATGGTACATTGGTGCTCATATTCAATTGGGAAATAGAGTCACTAAACTCATACAAAAACATGCAACAATTGCAACCAATGGTGTCACCTTAATGAAGGTATCACAAAATATTATATTCTCCAAAATGCATATGCAAACTAGATTCTACACATATATTAATAAATAAAATATTTGTAGAATATTAGATAGTTCTACTTAATAATCGATGAGCACCCATATATTTATTTTATTGTCCTGAAATGATACTTCACAAAAGATTTGTGAGGATTTTACAATTGTTAGGTTGGCTAACTAAAAAGAAACCCATCTATAAATGCATACCATACATAGGGAGACACTCAACCAAGGTTGAATCTACCTTTAATCATTTTCTCTTTAGATGTTACAAATGTTATTACAAATTTCAAGATGAGCCCATATCATTATAATGTCAAAATAACTCACCAAGAGCTAAAAATTTGAAACCCTAGGGCTCCTTGCAAATATCTCTTTTTTGTTGGATTTGAAAGTACTTTGTTTCAATTTTCCCTTAAACCCCTTTTAAAAATGAATTCTTTGGGCCCTAAAAACCATGGAAAGGGGCATTGAAATATACATTAAAATTAAAAATCTTGTAAGTAGTACACTGTGGAGGATGCCCATACCTCTCAAACATTGCTTCTTTATGAATCATGTGGGAAATCATGGCCTAGGATGTTCAACTATACTTAAAATCATGGAGGCATGCTCTTCTATGAAATACAAATATCCTCTACATTAATCTTTATTAGATAAGAAGTACCATGGTGTGAGAGAATTCCCAAAAAATCTATAGGAAGAACCCTAGAAGGTCGCATGCCATTACTTTTGGTAGTTGAATAATCCTGGAGTTGTAGGTAGGTAATTGAAACAAGTTAAAATGTGAAAGTTTCAAAGTTTGGGGGTTAGGGATACATAAAAAAACATTCAACTATCAAGGAGTTGGGGATTGGGAGTATGGCATAATTCATACTTAAAGCAAGTAGATAAGGACCTATCTTTGCAACATTGACTCCAAAAGGATATGTAAAGGAAATTATCAAGGATTTGGGGATTGGAGGCACCAAGGAATTCATCCATTAAGGCATGAAAATAAGGATAAGTCTAAGCCAATAATCCTGATAAGATAACATAGTGAAAGTGTCAAGGATTAGGGTTCAAGGATACTTCATACCTTGTACCACATTAGAAATATTCTCAAATCTCCAACTCTGAAAAAGTATATAGAAGAAAACATTAGAAATCATGGATTAGGGATACCAAGGAAAATGTACTTGAGTAAAGGGATGATTGATACTACAACTCTAAAAGGTAACTTAGTATAGGAATCTGGGAGTTAAAGTTTAGAGGGAAAACATGTTAGGAAGATAAAGTTTGGTACTATGAAAAAGGAAAGGAAAAAGAGCTAGACATGGATGAAAGACATATTAAGAAGGAAAATCTTAATATCTTGAGGGATAAAGGAACAAGGTTGAGTTGGGAGGAAAGGCATACAAAGAAGGGAAACTCTAAAAGGGATGTTAGGAAGGGAAACTCAAAATATGAAAAAAACACAATCCTTAGAATTTTGAATATAAAACCTCTAGATTTAGAAATTTTTAGGATTCCTACAACTTATAACACATGATAGGCACATGGAGCACAACAAAGCAAAAAGATTAAGAAAAAAAGACACATGGAGAACCATACAAATATTTCTTGGATTAGTTATATGTGATAAAAAAATGAGACCTAAATGCACATAGGAGTTAGTACTCAAGAAAAATTTAGACAATCTACAATGGGGTGCTAATATGATAAAAAAACTAATTAGAACCAACACTAAGACTAATTGTAAACCAAAACTTGACTAGGTACCATTATGATAATGAAAAACACCTCCCATGCCAACATTTCTAGGATTGTCTTTTGAAGATCCATCAACATCAATTTTAACCAAACCTAGAGGAGGTATTTCCCATTTAGTAAGTTGATAATCTTGAGGATTCTTATTGGAATAGGTAGAAGAAAAAGAAGCCACATGAATACCAAGTCCCATTAGAACTCTAAGTTCCCACCACAAAGTCAATAATTTTGAATCCAAACTCAATAGGTTTCTTTTAGATTGGTCATTATTTTTCCCAAACTTGACTTATATGCCTTATTGTACCATTGAAAATACTTTGATTTTGTTCCCACCAAATATTCCAACATATCAAAGCAAGACTAATATCATGCAATATATTAATGGATTTTAGCTTCAAAGGTCATGCCAAATTCAATCACAAGAGTCTTGGATAAACTCATAAATATTCCAATAAATTCTTAACAAATCACATGATAATGAGGAGCAGATTGTAGGCTTGCCTCTTGGGGCTATGATCGTCTGTCAATTAAGGCTATATGGGCTGAGGTGGAAAAAGTTATTATGAGGTATATAACCCTAGATGGTCGCTTCACTACCATCCTAGGGTTTCATTTGACCTTGCTCAACCATTTTTGTCATAAATTGTTTGTTTCCTTCCCATTTTTTCTGCTTTGCTCTCTAGAGACTTCAATTTATGCCCACCTGAACAATCCTCATACCCCTCCTCTTAATGAGGGGTTGATTCTCCTCATAATGGAATATGTTAAGGCCAATTCCTTGACCAAATCAGTTAAAGGAAAAGTTTCTTCTGTGAAAAGCTAGCATAGGGTTGTTGAACATATAGATACAAAGTCTGCAATGAATGATGAGGGGGACGTTGAATGGAAGAAGGATGAAGAGGCCATTGAGGTTTCGTCCTCCTCCCCTTCAAGCTCGCTACCGCAGAAAATGAAACAATGCAGTAAGAAGAAACCCAAGAAGCAGGTGGTTCTTCCCCCATGATGAGGATGCTGGCAGATATGCGACAGGTGAAGAGGAAGTTGCTTAGCCTTCTAAGAAACCATTGCTAAAAGCGAAGAAGTAGGAGGTTTATCCCCATGACAAGGATGATGGTGGGTATGAGACAAGAGAAGAGGAAGTTATATAGCCTTCTAAGAAGTCAACGCCCAAGAAGAAACACAAGAAGCAGTCTGCTAACCCTCGAGGTGAATGTTCTAGTGGCTATGAGATAGAAGAAGAGGTTGAAGTCCAACCCTCCCCCATTTGGTGTTGGTTCTTGAAGATGTAGTTAAATTGGAAGATGGTCTAGAGATGAATGTGGACACTGTCTCCTCTTAGCATATGATCTCCCAACAATCCACCTCCAAGGAGAAAGGTAAGGAGAAAATTGTTGTTGTTCCTAATAACTTTGTGGATACCAAATGGATTTATTGAAAGATTCTGGAAAGGTTGATCCCCTCTTTGTTGATTTTTCTTACTTGGATGATGAGAACCATGAGATGATGAATCTGTTATCTATGGCCAAAACTAGAGCTACCTACAATTTTAGGGTGGCTAAATGGGTTTTAACAAAATTCAATAAAGTTAATATCAAGATTAGAGGCCTTAAGGAAAAGTTTGTAAACATGCCCAAGGGATCAATCTCTGACATTCTTATTGAAAGAATTGTGGATTTGGAGAGTTCAATCTCAAACTTTAAATCTGAGTGTGAAAATCACCTGCAAGGTTTGGAAAGCAAGGTGGCTGCATTGGACAAGGATATTCAGAAGCTCTTCAAGGTTAGTCACATGTCCATCAAGAATAGTGCAAACTCTCTATGAGTTCTAATGGAAAAACTAAGTGCTCTTAGAGAGCATCAGATGGTTGAGTTCCAAACAAAAACTCCTCCCACCAAGGAAGAATGAAAGAATTAGGGAAATGAGGAGGGTAAGGGCCCAAGCACTAGAACAAGGGCTAGTCTAAAGAAACCTTTTGAGGAAGAAAAACAAGAGCTGTTGACTATGGTTATCTTTACTATAACCAGGAGTTGGAGGTTGATAAAACCTTAAAAAAATTGAGATAGTTTCCTTATGTCCCGTTGTTTAGCCTTTTAGTTTGTTGTTGTGAGGCTATTTTCTAGTTGTTGGTTTCCTTGTCTTATCTGTTGTCTCAACAACGTTTTGATGTAATTGTGTTTTGATGTAAAGAGTTTCGGGTCCCTTCAAAACCTATTTTCCCCTATTAATCAAAATGATGAAGAAAAAAGGAAAAGGGGCAAGCTAAGAGAAAATGTCTACTAGACTCTTTATGTTGAAGGTAGATAATATATCTATTTGGATCAACAATCCCACATTTATAAAGATTATCTTGATGAAGAAATTTATCTAAAACTATAAGCCGCATGAATCATTAGCCCCTTTCATCAAGATATATACCTTTTCAACCCACAACCTTAAAGAGTGAGAGTGTTGTAGTGCTCATTAATCAAATAAGTGAGACCTCTAATTGAAATCTCTTCTTTCTTTCTCAATTAACTTTTCTATGTTGATCTATTAATTTTTTAATAAATATACAACAAAATCAATTTAGATTCCCTAGATCTATTCAAGGGAGATATAATATCCTCAACCAATCAAAGAAAAAAAAATTAAGGTTGAGATTATATCCCCATTGATTAGTGTAAATAAGTTTTATATCTTTTAAACCTAGATGTAATAGGGTGAAAGCTCAAAGATGTTGAAGAGGTTAGAAAAGATTAAAGGAAAACAAAAGAAGATAAAATCAATGCGAAAGCACAATACCTTCACCTAGAATCTTTGCTTCATTCCTTAATAAGTAGAAATGGAGTGCACCCTTATTCCATTTGATTTGCTCTTGATGTTGACATGTAGGTTGCTCAATTGTGTAGCATAACCTTGATATGATTGATAATGATTGCAAAATAAGAGATCAAAATGACACGTAAGTATGATAGCTCAAGAAATTTTTAGGTGAAAATGAAGGAAGATAGCCTCTAGATGTAGTCTTGAAGAGGCAAAATCAACGGCTAGAAATGATTGATGATGGATGGTCGAGATTAAAAGAGAATTAGGTTTTGGATCAAGGATGCAATCATATGACAAGTGTCAAATGATTGATAGGATCTAGGTTTAGGATAGGGATAAAGACAAAAATCCTTATGACAATGGCTAAGATTAAGAGGTTAAATGAAATGAATGGATAAGATGAAAAGTTAGTTTTACTTTTGGGTAAGTGTCTAGATTCAATAAATTTAGACAAGGGGTTAATTAGACATGTGAATGACACATTTGTCACATAAAAACAAATTTAGATTATGATCCATGTAAACAAGATGAAGGGCTAGGATTAGATGAACACATATAATCGATAAAAGATAACTAATTAAATAAATAAAATTAATGGGATCGTGATGAGAATTAAATATTTATTTAATTAAAAGATTATGAAAAGATGAAAATACTCATGAAACATTGGGTCAATGAGTTTGACTCGAAAAACTACATAGTTGAATCGTGATAGCAATATCATAAGATGGAAATAATTAAATAAATAGATATTTATTTAATTAATGGCTAAAATACACTAAAATTAGGTGTGGTTGGATAAGGTCATATTTTAGGTGTCTACAATAGTGCATTTAGATCCTTAGACTTTTTGTTTGGATTTCTCTTTCATCCTTTTGACCTTCCTACTTTTGTTGTTGGTGTTCATGTTTTACAATTTGAATCCTTTAAAATAACAAAATATTTCTTTGTTTCACAAACCTTTACCTTGAACATGGAGAGTGACAAAGGAGACTTGCAATTTATAGTGATGGATGCATAACCTCCAACTAGATCATGGCCTATCAATTTTACCTTCCTAACAAAGTTCCATGTGACTTTAATAGCCTTTTCACCAGCCACAAACATCTTGCTACCACACTCTAACTCATCTTACCCTCCTTTCCTTTTCTCCTTTATTATTTATTCATATATACCTAAAATCAAACCACTCCAATATCAGATATTCACACATCTCTTTGATTTTCTATCAACTCATCCATGACATCCCTAAAAATACAAGTATTATCCTTATCCACAGTCTACTATTTACTCTTAATCAGATTTATGAGGCCCTCTTCTACTTCTTCCTAAGTTTACTCATCCATGACGACCTAAAAAATGCAACTGCTATCTTTATCTACAGTATACAATTTACTCTTAGTCAGATTCTTCTGGCCCTCTTATACCTCTTCCTAAATTTGTTCATCAATGACAACCCTGAAAAAACAAATGCTATCCTCTATCATGAGGCCCTCTTTTACCTCTTTCTAAGATCACCATAATCGACGATAAAAGAATTCAATTTCTATTAACTTTATCCAAGATTGATACCCCGTTGCCAAAATTTTGTTGGTAAAACACAAAATCATCATCCAACTTGGTATTTATACCGAAGCCAAAATTAATGTCCCAAAAGACTTTCACTGTTAATAGATTCATATTTGTTGCTCGGAAGAATACAGAGTTAGTGCCCAGATATATATATGCACATAACAGAGAAAAAACTGTGTACGAATAGGTAATAGAAGGAACAACCCAATAGTTCAAAAGGTTTGTTTCAAAGGAATGCATTTGTAAAGATTACATAAGCAATATCGTGAATAATGCCTGTGCCAATTCCTCTCTTATCTTGATGGCAGAAAAATATTCAATTACTCCAATATAATATTTCACCTACGGAAGCCATATTTTTCTGACACGTAAATGCAACACGTTTGAGAATATGATATCTATCAACAATTCAAGAACAGGAAAACTAAACTTAAAGCCGAATAAGAGGGCTTTCACCAGTGCAAAGAACATTTTGCTAACAAAAAGGGTCAATAACCCTAGTACAAAATCTTTAAAAAACAGGCATCATGCTAATCAAGCACCATGAATCTGCCTTTCTATTCAAGCATAGACACTGGAAAGGTAATTTCTGTACATCCTACAATTAGCATCTTATGCTTTAACTATATCACATTTATCTGGGTTTTCATGTACCACACATGGAGTGCTGAACAAAGATGAATCTTCTAGAATTACGGTTATTTGGATGTTTTGGGGCGCACATTGACACTCAAGCTTCCAAAGAGCCTCATCCAAAAGCTTACATGAATTTCCAATCTTTAGAAGTCATCTATCAAGAACATTAGGGGCATTAGATTTCCATAATCCATATTCATGAATATTTTAAGCTTTTGGAGAACACTGTGTATCAAATTTTTACGACTTTTTGTATCACTCCATAATTCCTCATCAGGATGACCACGGCAGCAAAACATAGTTCATAAAAAATTGTCCGATAGTAATACTGGATTCCCCTTTCTCCGTTAAGTGTTATTGATATGTATTAAGGCCAAAATCTCTGAAATATTATCCGTAGTGAAGCCCAGACCTGTGATATAACTAACAATAATGTTACCCTTGGGTTCCATTTAAAAGCATCGTCGAAATTTGGAATAATCCAATGTTCACTTCTCTCTTTCAGGATAAAGAGCTAAGGTCCTTAATGTCTGTGAGTATATGAACTGTCTTTCAACAACCAAAACAATTGGATGCTCTTGCCTGTAAATTTTCAGGTGTTTACTAGTCCTTTGGAGCCGTGGTCCGAAAATTAAGTCGATGCAGTGTCCTAAAAAAATTCCACTCAACTCAAACGCAAAGTGTCCAGAACTTTGGAAAATGCATAGAGCTGTATTCCATGATTTGAGCCGAACAATAAGTCCTGTTAGAAAAAGAATTTTAAGTATAACCCTAGCGTGAGAGTCAGATGTGTTAATTTCATAGAGTTTATGTTGATTAAACCACCTTTATTTATGACGAAGTAAACAAAATCAGGGATTATTACCACTAGTTCTAAGATGCTCTTCCTACATCATCCGAGTCCAAACCTCAATTGGGCAAATAGCATTGGTTATAACATATAAAATCCTCAAATGAACCATGAGCTTGTGACGTAGCAACAGGGAAAAATGCATAAAACAGGACTAGTAGATTTTCTTGGCACAAGTAGCAGTATTTTAAATGGTAAATATATAGAGAAGTGCATCAGTGTCTAATTTTTAGAAGAATTTTCCAGGGGTCTGGAAAATTTCAAGGTAAATTACTTCTACCCACAGAGCTCCAAAATCATCGTTCAACATACAGTGATTAGAAGTACAGAACTCATGTAGCCTTGATGTTAACAACTCGAATTTAACAAGTTCACTCAATTGGATAAAGAAGGCCGTTTTTAGAAAAATAATATCATGGCAAATATTCCTAACAACAGCCTATTGTCCTTGTGCCAATCGTACATATGAAATGGGATATCTAATTAATTCAGAATTCCCTTTCTGATATTAATTAAAGTTTTCAGAGTGCATAGCTGGAGACAAACCTCAAGTAAAAATCAGAAATGTGCATATCACAACTAAAACATAAAAAACAAAACTGACATTGTTGAACAGTAGACTAAAAAACTTAATGACAGTTCAGAAGGAAGATTTTACAATCTGAATAAGATCCTATTAACAAATCCCTACAGCTAGATGATAGATCAGATCTGAAATTCTGCAGTTATATCTAAGAAACTATGATAAGGTCTTCTTTATCGACAATATATGGATTATTAAGCAATCCCAAAATACAGCAACCAAAGAAATATCAATAACATATAAGAATTTTGTTACTAGAAGTGTTTCACCTTGTGTACTAAAATTTATAATGACCCTTTACAAAAGCGGAACAGACGAATACAGCAAATTACAATGCAAACTCACCAGTATAGGACCAGAGACTCCCCAGAACAAAAATTTAGAACCAAAACCAGCATCATAAATAAAGATATTTTCTAGAAAGTAGGTTTTGCGAAAAGGACAGAAATGCAAGCCAATATATAAGGATGACGTTATGCTGAGACCTCTAGTAGGAAAACGAATACTTATGTTAAATTACAACAGTTACTTTTCTTGACATTGATCTCTTGCACTGGGCTGGGAAGAACAATTTTTGTGCCAGTCAACGAAGTTGCATTTCCATTTCCTTGTTCTTCATTTGCGGTGAGGACTTTCCTACTTATTGTCTTGTAGATTTCTGTCAAGACTGTCATAAATGCAGCCTCCACATTTGTTGCATCTAGTGCTGATGTTTCAAAGAAGAACAAACCGTCTGTTTGAGCAAACTCTTGTGCATCTTCTATAGGCACTTCACGTTTGTCAGCAAGATCACATTTGTTTCCTATCAGCATAATAACAATATTGTTGTCTGCATGGCCTCTCAACTCCTCAAGCCACCTCACAACATGATCAAAGGTTTGTCGCTTGGTTATGTCATATACCAGCATCGCACCAACAGCGCCTCTGTAGTAGGCACTAGTAACTGCCCTGTATCTGTTCCAGACAAAAAGAAACAAGAACCACATGAGATATGCTATTCAAGTCTGAAGATAAATGTCAGCTAAGTAAGCTACAAACCCAATCTGCAAGCCCTATGCTTTCAAAATTCAGATCAGATGGCCTTGTCAACTGTCTACTTAGGTTCTATCTACAGTGTTGTAATTTGTGATTAAACCATGGAAACCTTGAAAAAACATACTTTATCATCTCTGCTAAAATTGAAAGAAAAGAAAAGGTTATATAGGCTCTCCACAGTATACAATAACAAGATGCACCTCATCGAAATTTCCTCGTTACAGCAGGTAGCTATGTCCATCCATTTCAACAAAGAGTAACAATGCAGCCAACTATGAATCTCATTCACATTAATACTGTACCAAATGAGTGGACATTTTGTCACTTCTTTTCTTGTTAGGACCCCTGACACACTTGGTGTAGGCCCTTAATAAATTCAGACAAATTAAGACCCCCAATAATTTACAGCTTTACCAGTAAGCTATAGCCATTACGCGTCAAGACAAGTTAGTTTCTCTCGGGTAGTCAACAACAAATGTTTCTCATCATTCTAGGGTCTTCTTAAACCAGCAGTTCACTTTTAGAGCATTCAAGAAAATTGAGCTCTCCTCTCGAACAAATAAGAGCCTTCAAACCAAACAAACTTCCAGATTGCTATAAATTTATTGCAAAGAGAAAGAAAAAGGGAACAGAAAAGCAACTTCCTATCAGAAAATGCTTCATAACAGATCAACACAATGGCACGTTTCAACGTTATAAACAGATTTGTATCGTCCATTTGTCAACTTTGAGTCCTACCTCATAGTGATAGGATAGAGAAGAAAGCCCGATAATTTAATAAAATGGTACTCAGACATTAACCGCAACTAGTTTATCTCAGAACTTCCATGTCTTTCACGCTGAAAATCATCTATACTAGAACGCCTGTTCTTCTATTCTAATCACTATAAATATAGCTATCCGATTCCAAAATGCAATTTAAGCAACAAGAAGTAGCTGCTATCTACAACGAATCAAAGCAATTGGAAGATCACATAAAATGGTACTAAACACTCTACTCAAAGGCAACTTTCCAAAATCCATACTGTTAAATCTTCAGGGTTATATCTATTACTACACTGTTTTTTTTACGCTTAATTTTTTAAACACAAAAGCAGTACTGCAACCCCTTAAAACACTGTAGGCCTACTGAACCCAACAATAACTCAGAAAATTGTTTATATTTATTTCTAAAAAATTCTTTGTTTAAGAAAGCAAGCACTGTTGCAAATGAAAAGGTGAAAGTATAGAAGTGGTAAACCTCTCCTGACCAGCAGTGTCCCATACTTGTGCTTTAACAGTCTTATTGTCAATAACGACTGTCCTCGTCTGAAACTCAACTCCAATTGTGGACTTGGACTCCAAGCTGAACTCATTCCTCGCAAACCGTGACAATATTTGCGATTTTCCAACCGCAGAATCTCCAATCACAACCACCTTAAACACATAGTCAATTTTATGGCTATAATCTCCATGCCCACTCGCCATCTTCTACTAAACCCCCTCCAGTCCACTAAAACTCCAACCCAGAAAAGAACTTCTAAAATATCCACCAAATATTCAAAATAACTTTTTTTCTCCAAATGACGTCTAAAATTTGGGGATCTCAAAACCCCACTAAAAATTTCAACAATTAACGGTCAAATTCCGCAAAAAAATGAACATCGAGCTCGCATTTGACACTTTTGCCTATCCTTCTTCCAAGGCTGGAATTCGACCAAAAGAAGGCCTGTAAATTCCGCCCAATTTGAAGCACTCTGCCTAAAAGATCGCCATTTTCCACCCAGAAGAGTATTTTAAGGACATTATAGCGTGGAAGATCCGATGACTGAAATCAAACGGCTAATTTATTTTGCTTCAAGTTAAAAAGGCGACCAGTAGAGCAAGTTCCCAGCGTGCCATTCAACAGTAGGTAAAGCGCTGGGAGAAAGGAAATCAGTCATATCAAACTATAATTAACAGGCCAGGGTATCACCTTCGTGTGGGCCAAATAAGGCAAACAAGGTCACGGTACGATTCATTAAAATCCGGAATTGCCGAAAGAGGCTCAATTTTCCTGTCAAGCATATTGTACGGGACGGTGTACATGCACTCCAAGCTATGTGGAAGTACTTCAAGCTTTCTGGAATGAATCTACACCTTACACGTCCGGTTATTTGGGCACCTTTAGCGAACGCCTTAAAATTCGAGAGTTTTGAGTGTGAAGCGGTTAACACAGATTCCCAGTATAATGGTAAGGTGGACCTCCCCACGTGGTTCTAGTTAAGTGCTTTATCGTGTTTGGGAAGAAACTATAGGGAATTGGGTGTCATTAGAACTTTAATGAGATATCAAAGAAGATTTTTTTGCGACAGTTTTTTTAATAATATTTATATAAAGAATAAATATATAAAGTTTTTATGGATTTTTAAAGTCATGTTATTGTAGAGAAAATAAACGCCCTCTTACATCATTTTAGGTTTAATTAATAATCTGTTAGGTTTTAAAATTGTTAGTGAAGTAATTTGAGTAAGATTAGATGTTTATTCTTCAGGGACCTAAGGTAAGGGTTGCTGGGTTGGGCTGGATCGCGGTGACACCCCTGTTGTATAAAAGAAAAGATTAGATGTTTATTTAATTTGATTTAGTAGGGATTAATTATTGGTATTAAATGATTAGAATGTTATAATAAAAATTTGAAATTAAGATGGATTTGTGATTAAGGAGGATGTAATGATTGTGTAATTGATGTTTGTTATCTAGTGGATTAGGGTGCCATGCAATCTAGTTTAGATAGAATAGTTGGGTCTTTTGACAATATAAATTTTCTCGGTTTCCTTGTAATTGTCTTCCCATCTTATTTTTAAGCTTGGTCATGCTAAAACCATGGGAGGACTTGCTTAAAGACAAAAGGAAGATCCTTCGATTGTCTTGATGGCAATCAAGCTCTTAATAAAGAAAAAAGTTCTTCATACATGTCAAATGCATTATGCAAATCTAAAATGTCTAAATGCCTAAATGTAAATATCATGCTTTAAAACTCTTAAAACTCTTTCTTGTCTTTGTGTGATTCTCCCTTATTTACAAATGATCTAGGAGATGTCCTTAAACACGTGCTTATGATTGCTAATTTGAAATATTAGACATATAAGTTAACAAGGTAATAATTAGTTTTGCAAAAAAGACAGAGTTGTAGTGTAAAAAAATGAATTTTTGGTAAACTAGGTCATGGCTTGTGATTTAATGAGGGCCCAATTGCACCTTG
>VDFB02000008.1:102401110-102416059 GCA_007258455.2 Sequoia sempervirens | reverse complement strand
TTGATAGCATCAAGGAATGGTTGAACTCCATGGTTATAAAGTATTATGAAAGCATAATGAAATTGTACTAGAGGCCAATTTTGAAGACTATTACTGATGATCCAAATAAATTTATTGAAGATGTTGGTTGGTAATTTTTTAATATGGAAGCTAGTGATTCTGATTCTAATAATTCGGAAGACTCAAATCAAGGATATGAACCATCTGATGTAGAAGAGGAATCAAAATCAAATTTCATGTAGCCACCATCAAGAGTGTTACAAGCCAACAAGATGGAGGGAATTCTTATATAAGGATAATTTTCAATGTTGCAGGTACCAGCTTTAATACCAAATACAATGGCAACATTGAAATTCCCTAGCAGTATTTATGTTGATGAAATTTCCTTTAGATGCAAGGATTCAAATCACATCAACCATGTGGTACAAATGATTAAATCCCAGAGATGATCTATAGCAATGAAAGAGTTTGGAAAGGTAGAGAGAGCTACACTGGTGACACAGGAGAAACTTCAGCTTTCAAAAACAATGTCAATTAGGTACAGAGGAAGACAGATGATTGGAACTCTAGAGGCCCACCATACTGGATTTTGATATTCAACCATGAGAGAAAAAGAGAGAGTTGATATCATGTATCAAAAAATTAATCATGCATTCTTCTAGCTAATAGAGAAGGAGATGATTACTTTGCTTCATTTTCATTTGCATAACCATATCAAGGCATGGGAACCAAGAAGACCAAGGATGTCATGTTTTATATGGAGGTAATGGATGTGGTCCAAACTTTAGGAGGGGGAAGAAGGTCAATGTATTATCCTGATGAAATTGAGGAAGAACAACAAGAGAGAGAAAGGAAAAATAAAATCAATACAGAGTTTCAAGGATTTGTTAAGCGAGTAAGAGAGTTATGGGAGCAGCCTCATCTAGAAGATTTTGAACTAGAGTTTGATATACCATTTAGAGAGCTTGATTTTCATGGAGTTCCTTTTAAAGCCTCTACTTTTATTGTTCCTATGTAAACATGTATAATAACCTTCAATTCCCTGAAGGAGAGGTTGTTGGTTGATTTGTAACCCATTTTTTAATCAATAAGAACGTTACTTTCTAGAAATTTACTAGTTTTTCTCACTTTTCTTGTTGTTGTACGGCCTGTACAAACACTAAGATGATCTAAAACCTATTGCATGTTGTAGATTGATGAATTAGCTTTCATTTTCACCTATTTATATGTTTTAACTCTTTGTATAGTGAAAGTTATCTTATTTTTACTGTTGCTACCTACTTTCACAGTGTTCTTGGATTAAAGGGTTTCATGATGTAATTCAACCCATTCCATTTTTTGTCCCTACTGTAACTTGTGGAATGGGTCCTCTAACTTGTAAAATACATGCCTAACCTATTTAGAATGTTGTGGAGTCAAGGTTTGGTGTTTGGGATGATGTTCTAGAGCTGTAGTAGGGTATTTTCATGATGAAAATGAGGGTTTCAAGTAGTGTTTTGACAAAATGTGGGAAGGACTATCCATGTAATGTATTATTCACCATGTCCAAGGTCTGGTAAGTGTGTTTGGTGCTTTGTTTGGGTATGGCAAGTACGGGAGATAGGAGTTTCATTAAAACCCTAAGTATTTTGCTTGAAATAGAGGGTTTGGTGTATTAGGGGTCTAGATGTCTTGGACCTAGAAAAAAATCATGGAATTGGAGGTTTTGACACATAACATACTACTATTTGAGGAGTTTGAGTGAAGATCTAGTATTTAAAAGGTCATCTCTTTGTAAATAGGGCTAATTAAGTAGCCTTTATGCAAGGTGGTCTATTGGATCTTAATGATGGTACAAAGAAACATGGTATGATCTCTTGGGAATTTGTCTTAGGGTCTATGTTAAATCTTGATTGATGTTTGGTTGGCCATTGGATGACCTCTAAAAGATAAGCCTATTTGATGAGATTTGGAGACTATAAGTTAGGCAAGGGTTTATTGAAAACCCATACTCGAAACCTTCCCACAGCCAACCAAAGCATAAAACACCTTCAAAAAGGTCTGCACAAGCTTAAAAGTTTAAGAGATATCACTTCCCCCAAAGATTTCTTCAAACCCTAGCAGTAAACCACCATTTTCCACTCAAAAATGCACCATTTGACATCTAGGACATCACCTAAAAACCCTCTATTTTCCTCCCTTGTGCACAAAAATTTGCACACATGTTTCATAACCATAACTAATCCTTTCCATCGAGTTATAGAAGCATACAGTGGGTGAAAGGCTTAATATGACATTTTAATGCACTCAAAACCCTTAAAATAGGGTATACAAAATGACCCTCAATAATTGGCTTCTAAAATGCACAAAATCACTTGAAATCCAACCAAACCAAAACTAAAATGGATTTAATTCTACTACCCACCAAATTCCATCAAAAAGATAGCACAATCACCCTATACGAAACCATACAGTTCAATGAAACATCAAATCCCAAAGTGCAAAAGGGTAGCAATCTTTGACGGGGTATTACTCGAATACCATGGTTCTTATGAAATCTTTGTCTAAACCAATGGGATCATGTTGGGGCTATCTACAATAACCTCTCTCAATTTTTGTTATCTCGGAGTGGTTTTCTCGTGGTTTCTAGTTTTCAATTGATGGAAAAAGTGCCAAATGCAAGCAATGGAAAGTTGCAAAGTGGTGCAACTTTTATTCTACAACTCATGTGACCGAATAGGTATGTTTACGCTAGGCATGGTCCTCTTTCATACCCAAACACGCAGAATCACTTTGAGCTATGTTCAACCAGATCGATCTCTTAAGGGTTCAAAGTGCAAAATGGCTGCAAACTTCAACATGTTGCTACTCAGATACCGTGATGCTTAGAAACTTATTTTTTGATCCTATGGGATCATGTTGGGCCCCTCTACAATAACCTCTCTCTATTTTTGTTATCTTGAAGTGGTTTTCTTGTGGTGTCTAGTTTTTAGTTGATAGAAAAAGTGTCAAATGGAAGAAGTGGAAAGTTGCAAAGTGGTGCAACTTTCATTTTGTAACTTGTGTGACCAAACAAACTATTCCAACACCTCCGAATAGGTATTTTTACACTAGGAATGGTCCTCTTTCACACCCAAACATGCAAAATCGCTCTAAGCTATGTTCAACCAGATCGATTCCTTAAGGGTCCAAAGTGCAAAATGGTTGCAAACTTCAGCATGTTGTTACTCGAATACCGTGACACTTAAAAACTTCTTGTCTAATCCTATGGGATCGCATTGGGCCCCTCTACAATAACCTCTCCCATTTTTTGTTATTTCAAATTTATTTTCCTGTGGTGTCCAATTTTCAGTTGATGGAAAAAGTGTCAAATGCAAGTAGTGGAAAGTTGCAAAGTGGTGCAACTTTTGTTCTACAAATCGTGTGACCAAATGAACTGTTCCAATGCATATGAATAGGTATATTTACACTAAGCATGGTCCTCTTTTTCACCCAAACACGTGAAATCGCTCTGAGCTATGTTCAATCGGATCGATCCCTTAAGGGTCCAAAGTGCAAAATGGTTGCAAACTTCAACATGTTGTTACTCGGATACCGTGATGCTTAGAAAATTCTTGTCTCATCCTATGGGATCACATTGGGCCCCTATACAATAACCTCTCTTATTTTTTGTTATCTCAGAGTGGTTTTCCTATGGTGTCTAGTTTTCAGTTGATAGAAAAAGTGTCAAATGGAAGTAGTGGAAAGTTGCAAAGTGGTGCAACTTTCATTCTGCAACTTGTGTGACCAAACAAACTATTCCAATGCATCCAAATAGTTTTTTTTACGCTAGGCATGGTCCTCTTTTGCACCCAAACACACAGAATCACTCTGAGCTACATTCAACCAGATCAATCCCTTAAGGGTCCAAAGTGCAAAATGGTTGCAAACTTCAGCATGTTGTTACTCGAATGTCGTGATTCTTAGAAACTTCTCATCTGATCCTATGGGATCATGTTGGGCCCATCTACAATAACCTCTCTCAGTTTTTTCTATCTTGGAGTGGTTTTCTGTGGTGTCTAGTTTTCAGTTGATGGAAAAAGTGTCAAATGCAAGTAGTGGAAAGTTGCAAATTGGTGCAACTTTCATTCTGCAACTCATGTGACCAAACGAATTGTTCCAACGTGTCTAAATAGGTATTTTTATGCTAGGAATGGTCCTCTTTCACACCCAAACATGTAGAATTGCTCTGAGCTACGTTCAACTAGATCGATCCCTTAAGGGTCCAAAGTGCAAAATGGTTGCAAACTTCAGCATGTTGTTACTCAGATACCGTGATGCTTAGACACTTCTTGTCTAATCCTATGGGATTGCGCTAGACCCCTATACAATAACCTCTCTCAGTTTTTGTTATCTCGGAGTGGTTTTCCCGGGTGTCTAGTTTTTAGTTGATGGAAAAAGTGTCAAATGCAAGCAGTGGAAAATTGCAACCTGGTACAACTTTCGCTCTGTAACTCGTGGACCAAATAGACTATTCCAACGCGTCTGAATAGGTATTTTTATGCTAGGAATGGTCCTCTTTCACACCCAAACACATAGAATCACTCCAAGCTACGTTCAACCAGATCAATCCCTTAAGGGTTCGAGTGTAATATGTTGAAATAGGCCATTCCACCTATTGTTCAGGTTGTGTCTCGATGATATGGGCTTGATGTAAGTAGGATAGGGAGTAGGAATAAGAAAATAGCATTGTTAAAGGCATTGGAAGAGATTGTTAATGTTGCCCCTGTTTAAAATTCAAAATTGAGGCCCCTTAAAAGCAAGGCTAGAAGAGGTGAAAAGAAGAAATTGCTTGAAAATAACTTAGAATAGGTTGGAAATAGGGTGAGGTTGTGGATTTTGATGTGTTCAAAAGGTTTTCAAGGACAGGGGAGGTCAAAATTATGTTATGGCATGATGCCCTAGTTGGGAAAACAAGGGTTTTGAATGAAAAAGAGATGTTTGAGGGAGTAAAAGTGGGTAAAGTCAAGAGGCGGTATAATTTGGTGGTCAATTAAGTTTTTGCAAGTAGAATGAAGAGTTTTGGAATAGGTTTTGAGGTTCAGGTTCGGGTTCAGTGGTTTGGTTCACTAGTTAGGCCAAAAAAATTTGGAGGGGGGTTCAGTTCGTTTTGGGTTCATTGGTACAAAAATTATGTAAAAGCAAAATATAAATATATATGCAACCTAGAAGCATGCATTAGGATTAGAATATCACATAACATCATATAAACAACAAAACCACCATAAACTTGAATTTCATTTAAAACATGCATGATAAATATTCATCGTTGAAACTTGAATTATGGTAGCTTGATATACAAAGTCTATTGATGCTAGTGTTCAATTTGTATGATTTTGAAAAAAGAAGCCAACTGAGTAGAGTTATCAGCGTTCTTCATAAATCATAAGAATTTTTTTAGTACACTAGCCATTTTGATGTCTTTTTGTAGTCTCAAACATTATTTTGTATCACTGTTACATTGGTCTTGAGAGTGGTTGCTTAATATAGATCCACAATACAAAATCTGGTTTACCTATGCAGTGTAACAATGGCATAGGCAGATTTTTCTTTCAAAGAACCAAAGGGTGAGTGCACAATTGAAGTGTATAAACACATATCTTTTTGTAATATCAAGGATACTTTTTGAAAGTTCCATGCATTGCTAATATAAAAGGAAAAGTCTTATGTATCCTTTGCTTAATTGAGTTGTTCCAATCAAAGGATTAAATATATTGAATCTTTTTATCAATCATTTCATAGAATACCAATTGAAAACATGTTTTTTGCTTTTAGATAAAGTTTTTTACCATCAATCAATTAATTTATTCAAGACAAACCATGAAGGACAACAATGATCAATGTTATGGCTAACCAATTAATAAGTATACACGTGAATAAGTCAAGCATGTACATGTGAATAAGGGAAGCACAAGTAGTCACAAACACATATGCCTTGAAGTATACACACGAATACATAGTTTACACAACTTAATACAAAGTATATGCACGAATATAAGGTATACGCATGAAAATGTGTAAGTCGCAAAGTATACATTGGAACACACGTAAGTCACAAAGTATACATGTATGTTGTAAAGTATACACTTAAATACATGTAACTCATATCTATTGAACCATCAATTTATAACATGCAAATAAGGACATCATCGATAAAAAAATATTTGTATTAATCAAATAGCCATGTACGCATACATCAATATATGTCGATATAAGTATAAAATATAGGTACAAAATAGCCATATAAGCTTACGAGAATGCCATATAGGCATACAATGTCAAATATATCCAATAAAAAATATGTACAAAACTACCATGTAGGCATACAACAAAGGGCTCTGGAATCAAAAGTCATTGCTCTCTAGGCTCTCAAAATAAACTCTTTCCCTTTGTTGGTCGATCGGATGGTGATAGGTTTGTCACTCATTTCTACTGCACTCGAGGAGTGCTCCTGCTACTCCTCCTACTACTGTTAAGTTCTTGGTGAAGTTTTAACTATTACAATAAGAAGTAAAGACATTAATATATAGAAATTACATTATAAAAAATGATATATTTAAAAAAAAATCACTTACAGCCATCTCACGATCACTCTCCACGAGGGAAATATTTGCACGTCGATGTTGAGGCATGATCAAGCCCTGTATAAACGATCCAAATAGAAATTAGACTATGAATCAATAATTTGGCTTGATTTTTCCCTCGAACTAACATCTATAACAACAAATGTAAATTGAAATTTAGTAATTTTCCTCATACCTCCCTTGTCAGAGCCATCAAGGATTGTATAGTGGATGAAACACCAATATCCATTGCCCTCATAACATTTGGAGGTGTTTCCACAACCAACATCTGAAAATAAAACAACAAATTATTTAATCACAAAAAAGTTACAATAGCGATCCACGTCATGACTTATAGTGTATGAGATCTAATGAACAAAATTTTGAGTACTTATTAAACTATATATTTTTTATTATCATGCTTACTATTTTCCCTATCTATATCTTATTTGAAAGAATGTGTTTTTAGGCTTTTACCCATTACAACAAGCTGCTAAATTGTTTGATTAAATGCTTTCGTAGACATGTACGATAATTGTGGTGGCATAGAGAAGGCAGTGAGCTGTTTGAAAAAATGCCTCAAAAGAAATGGGGTCTTGTGGTAATGGAATGCCATTACAAGCAAATGCACGTCATGGCATTCCATCACCATAAGAATGCATTTCTTTCAGGCATTTTTTCAAAAAGTCATTGCCTTCTCTATGGTATTATTGCTTACTATTATGCTTTGATAGATATTTTTCCAAGCATCCATAGTTTGTTGGAAATCACCTATTTTAGGCTTTTAGCCATAGCAGCAAGGAAGCATGAGTAGTTTGATAAAATGCTTTGGTTCACATGTATGAAAAATGTGGTATCATAGAAAAGGTGGTGAGCATTTTGAAGAAATTCCTTGAAGAAATGTGGTCTCATGGTGATGGAATGGAATTCCATCACCATGAGACCGCATTTCTTCGAGGCATTTTTTTAAACTACTAACTATCTTGTCTATGCTATTGCTTGCTATTATGGTTTCATAGATTTTTTTCAAGCACCCATAGTTTGTCATACAGGTGCACCTTTGCAAGCACATGCCTCCATGTGAAGAAATTGCATCATTGATTATGTTGACTTTCTAAACAACTATATTGTAGTTGAAATTTTGTCATCTATCAACATCTAGTTATTAGTTATGGAATGTGAAGTAATGCTTTGAGTTTGAATGATGTGCAATGCAACGTAACCAACGATATGAATATAAACTACACAAATCTATTAAGTACAATTCATTAGTTAAACTCTTTATTCTATTACCTGCATGAAGGTTTGAGTAAATCCACTGGCACTGGGAGGTGTTCCCTCGAAACCTCCAATATTACCCTATTCAACATCCAAAATCACATATTAAAATACCATTCGTGAGACAATGATATTAACATGTAATAAATTTATAATTGTTTACTAGTTACATACCCCGTTGATAGGTGTACTGCAAAAATAAGTAGGTGGAGGGTCGGCGTATCCAGTCTCAACACTGTGACCCTACAATTTTATTAAAATCATAAAACTAAATTAGTTAACCTTGCATTTCAAAATTGAAATTTAATAAATTAAATTCAATGAACATGCTAACTTTTACCTAAGTATCAATGTCATACACATCATGCAAAATGTCAGCCACCCTCTCCATCTCCATAGCTGCATACGGATCTTGCGCAGTAGCCTCCTGAGTGTCGGTGGGGTCATATGAACAAGTTGCCCCGCAAGATTGAGACACATGAGTTTGAAGGCCACCACTCAAAGACTCCCCTGGATGGCGCTGTAGAATAGGGCTAGTATGATGGATGACACTCTGGGTCAAAGTGTTGATCGCCTACAATGTCTCTATGTCAGCACTCTCCTTCATGATGGCAAGCATAAAAATGTGCTCACGAGGCGGTCTAGTGAGAGCTTGTCTCCCTTTCCGCGTAGGAGGATCCAGCTGTGCACCGGGCCTATCCTAAGCCGACCCCCCACCTCTCCCCTGGAAGTCCCTCATATCAAAATAATTTTGGATTTTGTTCAATATGAACTCAATGTATAGTTTCCTAAGAAAATACTAGGGGACTTCACAATTGTTGCACGATCGATCATTAAAGACCATGTACCACCTATCATAAAAACGGTTCCTAATCTCTTGGTGGTGGCACCAATGAGTAGGAAACCTCTTCACATTGAGGGTAAGATTTTGATTTGTGCATGGGTCAATGAACAAGGAGCACAAATCACCTTTTTGTAATTTTTAAATCCTTTACTTGTTTATATGATAGTTTATCTGCATAATATGCCCTAGTCGTCTGCCTCCTATCTTGCCATCTAGTTATTTGTTTGCTAATTGAATCTACATTTTTTAACATATCTTTCAATGAATTTGTGAGGGTCATTCTTTCTATGGTTGAACCATTTGGATCACTCAACCTACTAATAAAATCCTCAAAAAAAAATTTGTTGTTCTCAATCTCACTCATTAAATTTTGTTGAGTGCTAGGAGGGTGTTGAGGGATTGGTGGAGGAGGTTGTTGTTGAGGTTGATTTTCTTGTTGAGGATTTTGTTCTTGAGGATTTGGTTCCTCTTCCTATTGAGGATTTTGTGGGTTTGCGGGTTCATTTGCATCTCCTACAAAATCAAAAAATTATATATCAAATATAACTTAAAACTAACAAAATCAACCTAAAACTAAGAAATTCAAAAAAAAAAACAAACAATACTTACCTCTCCCACCTCTTCATTGTCGTGGTGCCATCCTTGCAAAGAAATAGAAAATCTTTTTGAATATTTTTGCCTAATACCTCCTCCTAGAATGCGAGCACAAAAGTTGGGGGTTTTGGCCGTGGGCAGAGGAAGAAAATAGTCAAAGTGAAAATGAAGACTTTCACTTTTCTTTTTGCTTTTAACATGCTATAACATGAGTGTGTTATAATTCGCTCACACTATGAGTTTTCAAACTTTTTTTAGAAAGTGGCCATGAAATTTCTACCCAACTTCATGCACCCGCCCTCATAATTCACCTAAATAACCCCTTTTATCACTTACCAAGTCTTATTTAAAAGTGTTGTAAAATGTTGTAACCCACTTTCATGCTTTTTTAGACTTGTCATCACTAATTCAACCCTTTCTCATGTTTAAATGACCCATTAATACACTTTTCGGCCCCCCTTAAGTGTGTTTTTGAGGATATTCCCATTGGACAACATTTAATGCCCTGTAATTCCCGACACCCACTTAATTTGCTTAAGTGGGACTAAGTCACCAATAGGGGTGACTTAGTCCTTTTTGGCACAAAACTCAAAATTACTTCAATTTTCTGGTGGCATTTTGTCCTCTAACCCTTGAGGTTAGCCTATGATGTGTTATTTTTGGGAAATTTAGTAAGATCAAGTATAAATAAGGGTTTTTCCCCTAATTTTTCATCTCCTACAATCTCCTAAT
This sequence comes from Sequoia sempervirens, assembly GCA_007258455.2. NCBI lineage: Eukaryota > Viridiplantae > Streptophyta > Pinopsida > Cupressales > Cupressaceae > Sequoia > Sequoia sempervirens. The sequence continues at coordinate 102,406,030 of VDFB02000008.1, read as the reverse complement.
CTCTTGCACTCATTAAGCATTCAATCTTACAATTATTCAAACACTCTAAGCATAATCAAGTCATCCATTGGAGCAAATCATTGCATATCTTCATATTTCCACATCAAGGGTTTGGTAAGTTTATGAAATTGCATGTTTTTTATTTATCATTCTCTTTCCATTTCATTTCATTATCGAGGGTTTGATTACCAAAGTAGGATTTGACCAAGGCAAATCCCTATACTCTAACCCTTAACCATTTTTCCCTCTTTACATGTGTGTTTTGCAAACTTTGTAGGAAAATTTGTCAAAGAAATAGGTATTTAAAATTGGTCAAGAAGTCATCAAAGCTATTCAAGTCAACATAACCCTAATTCAAGCTCAGAGACCCTTTTTATCCTATTTTATGTAGAATCAAGATTAGACACCTGTCAAAAAAGCGACTGCAGACCTGAAGCTATAGAATCTTGTCCTAAAATTCCTGAAAGCTACAAGTGGACTAAGTCACCACTAGTGGAAGATTAGTCCCACTATCATGCTTAAAAGTGGTTTCTGCATTTCTAGATACCCATTTGGCAAATTCTTATTCTGGCAAGTTTTTCCCAAAACTGGGACTAAGTCGCCCAACCTGGCGTAAGTGTCCCAATCAACATTTTCAATCAATTTTTTAGGATTCTAGAATCTCTCCACATCAAATTTTAGATTCCAGGTGCACCTCTCCAATTCCATTTAGTTATTTCATCATTTACTTGCATTTTTAGGTGTTTTTGCATATCACAGTGTGTTTTCTATCATTTTGCATTTCTTAGGTTTTGTATCATTAAATCGTTTTATTTTCAGATCATTTCATTAATACATCATATTTAGATATATTATATCTCATTTACATTAATCTTGAGTGTAAAAATTTGCATTTTGGACCCCTTCCCTTTCTCCTTTTAGGTGAAAAACCCTAGAAGGAGCTAAAGCAGTTGGGCAATCCAAAATCATTGTCCACATTTTGGTGAACCTGAATTTTGAACATATTCTTTTCTAAATTCAAAGTGCATCCTAGGTTTCATTTACATTACATTAAATATTGCATTGATTAAATTGCATCCTAGGGTTTTCAAAATTGCATTAGTGAAAAGCTCAAATAGCTTGCATTTTTGCATCATTTTTGCATTGAAAATCACAAAAAAATTGCATTTTCATACTGTAGTTGCATCTATGCATTTGAAAGACATAAAATTGCACTCAAAATTTTTGAAAAATCTTTAAAAACATCACTCAGACTAAATCACCACAATGGGTGACTCAGTCTTCTTGCACATTTTGCAATATAATTTCTGGTAATTTCTAGGTATTCTCTGCATTTTTGTTTTATATTACTGCATTTTGTCATACCTTCTAGATTTGTTGTTTTTTGCATTTAATTTCCTTTCATCATGGCTTTTTTCTTTAATAAGTTTTGGAATTCATTAAAATCCTTATTGGACATGTCAAATTGTGCCTTTGGTTGTGATCCTAATGACCTTGAGCTTCCTCATGCTCCTTCAACTCCTCATGAATGTCCTCGTGATGTTGACATCATTGGAGAATATTATGATAGCATGAATAAGTTCTTAAATGAATGCCTTGACAACCTTGAAAAAAATGCAGCCTTTTACCCCACCATGAAGTCACCAAATCTTCCTACTGTCTCACCCCCTAATATGTTTGGTAATCTCCATCCTAAAACAAACAAAGGACCTAATTTCCCTCCATCAGGTGGACCTAGTTCCTCTAAACAAGCAACTTCTCAACCATTTTATGACCACAAAGTTACAAACACACCAATCAACCTTAAAGAAACATATGGCAAGGGTTTTACTATCTGAAGCAAACAAGGATGTGACACAACAACCAAACATGGCATTCACCAACTTTTAGAACAAAGACCAACCGATGAAAACATAATAGGGATAGGATATCAAGATCCTCCTCATAACGACAAGCCTCATTTTGAATATTGGAGACTTCGATATGACAGCATGGTGATCTTTTATTCCCCTCCCGACTTGAATGTCCTCCTACATGAACAACCCTTACATGATTCCAATGATAAGGATGCTAGGATCCCCATGGGTCCTCTTCCTCCTTCCATCCATGAAAAATGAGAATCTAGTAAATGAAAACGACCTTACAAATTGAAAAAACTCAAGTTTCCTCTCTATCCACCACCTGAATGTGAAAGGAAACTCCAAATTCTTTTAAATAGAGGTCTCATTCTATTACCACCTATTAATAAGTTTGTAATCCATCCTAAAGATTCTAATGTACCTTATTGTAAATATCATCGTGTTCTTGGCCACTGAACTGATGAATTTCAAACATTGAAGGACATACTGAGCAAGTATCACTTCACTGATACCAACTGTTATCCTATCATCCCATAAGTACCCTATTACCACCTTTCTCATGCAATAGTTGTAGAATTTTCCATTCTCACTATTGCATGGTCCTTCCCATCACCTATCTCGGCTCATTCTTACCTTGCACTAAGTGGGCACAAGAAGTTGCTAGCCTTGTCCTAGTAATGCATTTTTCCTTGTCCCTTAGTTGTGTTATTTACCTTCCACTTATACCAATTGAGATTGGGAGGTGGATGACTCGCTTGATGGTTTAATTTCCTTTGCATTACTAGTACCTTTCTTCCTTTTTCCTTTTATGTGTGTATCGTGTTCCCCCGTGATGTGACGTTCGATGTTCTATCTCTCTTTGTGCCCTTCCTCTATTTGTACCTCTATTCTTTTATATGTCATACATTTTCATTTTCTTTTTTTCTTTTTTTTTTGTGTTTTCCTTTTGGGGATGACACAAATCGTTGAGACCATAATGTCTCTTCCATGTTGACCCAAAAGCTCATTTTTCCTTTCATTTTCTCTTTCCATTTGTGTTTTCCTTTTGGGGACAATGCAAAGCATTGAGACCACAATGTCTCTTCCATGTTGACCCAAAACAGACTTCATTTTTTCTTTTGTTTAAGCTCTCTTTGTGTCAATATTCCAATTCTATGTATTTGGGGAATGATGACAGTTCCAAGATTTTTAATCAAAACATTGCAGCAACGAACATACTGACCCAAAATCCGTAGATCCTTATGTGTTTGGTGTGTTCCTTTTTGGGGGAAACCCCTCTTTCTTTTTTTCCTTTTCATTTGCATGACGCAACCTTACTCGAAAACATATGACTTGGCATAGGGGATTTCAGTTGGCTCTCATGTCTTGTTTTCTTTTTGCATTTTTCATTTTCTACTTTAAATTAATTGCTCACATAATGGTGTGTAGCAATTCCTTTAAAGTGTGGGCATACATTGACATTATTCATTTTCATTTTTTCTTGGTTCTTAGTGCAGCCTTGTCACTTTATACAATGTATTTTTCACTTTGTGGATGACATTGGGTGTGATTTCCTTCATAAGTGTGATCTATCTTAGCATATTACATTCCTCTTGGTGGCCTGATGTGATACACTGCATCCCCTAAGTTGTGAATATTTTATTCTTTGATTGGTCCTCTCTTGGAAACATTACACACAATGTTCCCTAAGTAATAGACCTCGCATGAACTAAACAAGACTCCTTTGAACATCTTTTGAATTTTTCATTTATATGGCCACCTTGCATAACACAACTTGCATGCCTGTGGTGCCATCTGGTTGGTTCATGAGTTCTAAGCAAACGAAGCTTTGTTTGTCTCATGGAGCATGAAATGACATTATCTTTGTGGTGGCTTATTAAAGATATCAAGAGGTATAACTTTGATATGGTTGAGCGGGAAATCCCATTCTGAGGCACGAATTTTCCCCATAGCCACCTGCTTGTGTGAGTGCATACCAACTAAGTGTATGTTTCTCACCTTTTGGGCCTTCTCACCCCATGGACAACCAGAAGTTTAGTGGCCCCAGAGTGAGTATACTTGGGCCTTCTCACTCGGCAGAAAACCATGAGTTTTGTCACCCCAGAGTGAGTACACTTTTCTTTTTCTCAAACAAATGGCCTAGGTCTTATCCACAACAGGCTAGAAATACGATCGAAGCTTTCTTTCATTCCTTTTCATCATCATGTGTGTTCCTTTGTGCCTATGTTTGGTTCACCATGGGATCATAATCCTGGGGACTTGATCATCTCTCTTGATTATTGTTATCTCATCTTACTAATGTATGTGCATTATGATCCCTCTTGATGTGCATGTTGGGCTACTTTAGCAAGAGTTTGAACCAAGTTCATCCTCTCACTAAAGTGGTGGCTTAATGTGTCACCAAAAAATGTATAGTTGACATTTTTATGCTCACTCGATTCTCTCTTATGGACTTTGGCTTGATTTTTCCTAGATTTAATGTTGTAATGTGTCCAACACATTCACATTAGGTCTTGGACCCTTGTGAATCATTAAGACTTCTAGGTTGTCTTGTAAAAGTTTTGTGAAGTGTTGTAACCCACTTTCACACTTTTATAGGACCCTTTCATCATAATTCATCTAAATAACCCCTTTTTATCACTTACCAAGTCTTCTTTAAAAGTGTTGTAAAGTGTCGTAACCAACTTTCACACTTTTCTAGACTTGTCATCACTAATTCAACCCTTTCTCATGTTTAAATGACCCATTAATACACTTTCTGGCCCCCCTTAAGTGTGTTTTTGAGGATATTCCCATTGGAAAACATTTAATGCCCTGTAATTCCCAACACCCACTTAATTTGCTTAAGTGGGACTAAGTCACCAATAGGGGTGACTTCATCCTTTTTGGCACAAAACTCAAAATTATTCTAATTTTCTGGCGATATTTTGTACTCTAACCCTTGAGGTCGGCCTGTGATGTGTTATTTTTGGGAAATTTAGTAAGATCAAGTATAAATAAGGGTTTTTCCCCTAATTTTTCATCTCCTACAATCTCCTAATCTCTTGCACTCATTAAGCAT
>VDFB02000008.1:102359320-102401010 GCA_007258455.2 Sequoia sempervirens | reverse complement strand
ATAAGGTTGATTGACATGTTTGTGAATGATCAAGAGTTTGATTTTGCATTTAAAAGTTTGTTGTTCTGATTTTGATTTTACGTTTGAAGTTTGCTTTTGCTGATTGTTGTGGTTGTTTCTGTTTGTTTTGCTAAGGAATGAAGGTGACAATTATTTTATTATGGATGAGTGATTATTGTGGGTGAAGCGAAATGAGATAGATGGATTTTTTCAAATATTTGGATGTTTTTGATGTTTTGAAATGTTTTGAGGTTGTTTTTGGGTTTTTTTGAGATTTTACAAATTTTTCGATTTTCCAAAATTTCAAATGTTTTTGGGTTTTATGAGATTTTATGAATGTTTTTGGATTTTGTGTCTGAGGGGCTGATCAAATATTAGCCTTGCTACATTCAAGCTCAGAGACGACATAGTTCGTATAGCATGTTTTTGACATTTTTCTGACTTTTATGAGTGTTTTTGGATTTTGATATGACTTGAACGTTTTTGGATTTTTCGCATGATTTTGATGTTTTGGATATGGACATGTGTGATGATATCAATGCTCTGTTTTGGGATTTTTTTGAAAACCAAGCTAAGGTTGATTGATCGGATTGATGGATTGATGATGATAACATTGTTGAGGATACACAACAATTCAAGGATAGTGTTAAGCAACACGAGGATTAGGAAGGATATCCCGAGATGATGATAACATTGTTAAGGATACACAATAATGCAAGGATAGTGTTAAGCAACACAAGGATTAGGAAGGATATCCTGAGATGATGATTTTTTGATTGGATTTGATTGATCAAGATTTTGAAGCTTGATTTGGAACAAAAGTTGCCTAAATAATTTGATGTGATATTGAAGCACACGTTAGATGCAACTGATATTGATTGTTTGGATTGATGTTCGATGAAAGATGAAGCTTGATAAAAAACATTTGCTCATAAAAATGTGCCATGGGCTAGTGATTTGGAATTTTTTCTCACAAGTGCTTTGACTAATTTGATTTTATGTTTTCCAATGTTCGGATCACCACATAAGTTGGAGGATATAGATCAGGATTTTTTCCTGAAGCAAGATGTACATACCTACCCCAATGTCTAGCAATGTATGGAATTCCATGGGTGGATGCTTAGATAGGTATGTGGATGGATGGATATGGATTGTCTTGCACTAAGATAAGGTGTTCGAACAAAGGATGCTCATTTGGATAGTGCTTCATGGCTCAGATAATGCTGGGTAGGATAGGATCAATGAAAATGACCCATGTCAAGATGTTTACCATAAGCAAGTATAAAGTGTGCACCAAAATTTTACCAAGATCAAGATAATGTGGAAGATGGATGTAGATAGATGAAAATGGATTGGATAAATGGTTCATGGATGAATGGATTTTATTATGGATGAGATGGATGGAATGTTGGGTTTATTATGGATGAGATAAGATGCTTCCACCTAAACTAGCGCACGTAGATGCTCGATTCTACACACGATGCCTATTTTCCAGGTTTTCATCATGGTACCTGTCCAAAGTGCCACCATAGTGGTTTTCACTAGAGGATGCTTTTTTTCTTTACTATTTTCAATCCTTTTTCTATTTTTTTTGGATTTTTGATTTTTTTGTTTTTTTTGAAAGATTTTAAGCTCATGCTAAATCACTTGGTGGTGTTGATGTAGATGCTTCTGTCATAATGTACCATCAATATACTGCTTCAAGAAGTTGCTTTACCAAGATATGTGCACTTGAATACAACTTTTGAGATTCTTGATTTGCTTGGCTAATACTGGAGTTAACTTTGTCTTTGTATGCATATCATGATAGAGTACCTTCTGAATCCTTATGATGAAGGGTCGTTGCCAAAACATGGTCAATGTGAGAATTTGATATCATGAGTGGAGTCTTGGATGGAGTGTGTTTAGGAATAAAAGATGGATTGGTTGATAGTTTGGAACCTTTGACTCTCCAAACTTGGGAAGATGAGCAATAATGGGTGGATACAGAAGTGTGCATGGAATTAGGACCAATTGCTTGATATATTTTGTATGTCACTTGAGAAGCCTGATTTTACTTTTGTGGACATCTTTGATGGATACATTTCCCTTTTTTATTTTCCCCCATAGTTTCTTTGACTAATGGAGTTTGATAGGGATACTCTTTCTTTGTATTTTTTGGTATCCATGTGTATTTGATTCATCCATTATGCTTCTTAGCTTATTTTTCTTTGATAACATTCTTTGTACTTTGATTCAAATCTTCCATTTGATGTTGGTCCTAATTCATGGATGGGGTGATGGGTGGATGAAGATTCATGACGTGGCTGGTTGTAGTATTGGAATCGGTTTCATCATAAGGATTATTCGTGTTCCCTATGTTGACGTTTTCTTGAGACATAGTTGCCCCCAATATGGTGGTAGTAGCACCTTTGCTCCTTGATTCTGCCTGTTTTGAGATGTCTTGTTTAGTAAGCATTCTCTGATAAATGATCACTGCAGATGACGTTATTTCAATTTGCTGCTCTGCTGACTCCAGAATATCCTGTTTTGTCTGACATGTTTCCTTGAGTGGATAATGTTGGATATCTTCATACATGATGTCCTTAGTCTAAATTTGGGATATATCTGATCATGATGTTGACAACTCAGTTTGACTATAGGAATCAATAACCTTCTCTTTTTGTGTAATAATGTTAGGAGAAAAGGAATCCTATTCTAAATGAAGATCATCTACATGTCCATCCACATAAAGCATCTCATGGGTAGATGGAGGATTATGTGCTATGTGGATGTGATCATAATTTGTGACATCTTGTATAGATTGGAGAGTGTCCATTAGATCATTGTAGTAGCTTGGAGATACAAATTCTTGATCTTGAATGATTTTGGAATTGCTTTCGACATGCTTTGGATCAAATTCTTGACATGGGTCAATTTCAAAGGATGGATTGCTTACAAAGGGTTCTTGGATATCTTCATTAGGAATGGGAAGTGGCTCAATATCCTCTTGAGCTTTGGGTGAATTTGGATGAAGTGTTGATTTGAATATTCCTTCAATATCTGCAACCATGGGGTCAAAGGATGTCAATATGTCTTGGAAAGGACCATTGCTATACTTTGGTGAAATATGTTGATCATGCTTTGGAATAAATTCTTGAGATATGTCCTCTAACTCATTATGTACGATTTGATGGAGCAGGGAGGTACTGATGCATTGAGGAGAGTTTTTGAGGTTGACCAGATTTGCGGATATGAGATTCCATGGCAAGAGATGGTTGATGCATATGTGACACTACCATGTGTTCTTGTTGGTTTCATAGGAGGTTTCTTATGTCCCGATCGCAGGTTGAAGGGAATCTCAGTCAGTTGGTGTTAGATATTAAAGAGCATGATCATATAGGGGATAATATATGCTTGGGGCTCCTACATGCTAGCACACTTATATCATGATCTTCACCAGGTGGTTTATCTCAGAGGGGCCAGTTTGTTAGTTAGGGTGACATTGCTACAAATATGGGTGTGGGAGCACATAGTTGTCACTTGTCCAGTGGCTGATAGACAACATCTGACTAGTCAACCATATGTTTTTGGATATACAGGTCCAGTTTTCCAGCATATGTTGGAAAAATTAGAGTACTAGTGGAGCATTTTGAATGATTTGGATATCATGACATGGAGGCCCTATTTGGACTATGAGCAGTGGTCAGAGGATGATACAAAGATGTCATATGTGTGCACTACTAGATATTTGATTGGGAGGACACTGTTTGTGATAAAGAGATTCCTTCTTGGGAGAGTGTTGCGATAGTATGAGAGAGTATAGGGTATGCCCCAAGGAGTTGCACTATATGCACGTAGACGACAAAATTTTTTAGAGTGGGGGCCTACTTTATCATATGATGTCACGTGTGAGGATTTTCTTGGATTCCAAGTAGTTATATGGAAGTATCATCCAAAGATCTTAGAGGTTGCAGTATCACATGAGCATGCACATTATTTCTTTTCACATCCTTTCCCGAGGATATCCAGTCTAGATGAGCCAGTACCTTCATTAGATGATGATCAGGCACCGAGATAGAGGAGGGGTAGAGGAGGTGATGATGAGGAGGAGGGAGATAGAAGTGATGATGGGGATGGAGATGATGGAGATGGGAGTGATGGAGGTGATGGAGGTGGTGGAGATGGAGGTGATGGGGGTGGTGGCGAAGGTGGGGATGATGTAGGAGGTGTTCCGATATAATATCTCAGAGTGCCTCAGAGGAGGAGATTGATGGTGTTGGTAGGACCACACTGGATTTAGATTCGGTTCCCCTCCCATTAGCAGTAGGCTCAAATAGCTACTTTATAGGGCCAGGTATAGGTGTTACAGGGTCAGTTGGCACAGGTATAGGAACAACTACAAACATAGGCACAGGCATAGGCACAAATCGTTACTCTCATAGCAGAGGGAGATAGCATGAGACAGTGGTGTGAACAGGTTGAGTCCTTGGTAGATGACTCTAGAGAGTTGTTAAGGGTACCTCCATGATAGATATGCTTCAAGAGGTCACATGTGTTACTCAAGAGGTAGAGTATTACAGGGGGTGATATCATGAGGTAGTGCCTCCAGAGCAGCGGGTTAGTTATGCTTAGTCTACTTGTGCCAGGTTAGAATGAAGCCACTCATGGATTACTAGCAGGGGTGTGACTGGGCCACCTCATAGAGATCTAGGTGCAGGGACATCGGGTGGTGGAGCAAGAGGCGCAGTGGGGCCACCATTGTCTAGGGGTAGCAACACATAGCCTTTGTGTTGTCAGATTTGATGTATTGAGACATTTGATGTATACCTTGATTTAGCTGAGACATGATGATTTCTGCCACTTTGACATTGTATCTCTCTACATATTTGGATATCATTGTACACTTGACATTTATTTTGAGATTATATGAGATGCAAATGATATTATTGATCTATATGATGTCTATATGCCTATATGATGGATGCCTTTTATTTCCATTCTATATGCTATGTGATGCCTATAATTATGAAATGATGGAATGATGATGAGTGATTTATGATTCTATATGTTTTATGAATGATGCTTTTACACTATATGAGATGGATTTGATTATGTAGATGAGATGCAATGTACACTATTTTTTTGTTTTTCGAATGCAAATATATGATTTAATTGCTATATGAGATGAATTTTATGATGATTCTAATGTATGTATAATATGCTTATGATGATGCTTTCTAATGTATGGTATGCTTATGATAATTCCTATGCAAGTATACATGTAAATGAACTTGTTTTTGTTAATGTCAAATGTACTCAATTCATTGATGAGAAAGATAACATCATTTTGAAATTTTTCCCGCCTTGGAGAAACCCAAAACATAGATGCAAAACTAATATGGATGTAATCTATCCTAACCATGCAATTCTAATATACAAATTTTTCATTTTGTCAGCCAATTTTTTGTGCTTGGTATCATCATTGAGCCTTTAAAATGTTGAAAGTTAGTACAAACATCGATGGTATAATTAGACCATGATGACCTGAGTACTACTTCCATTATTTTTGATATTGCAAGTTAACACAAGCATCTAGGTATAATTGAACTGAGATGACCTGATCATTTCTTGCTTAAACAAACAAAATTTAATCGTTATTCCTATGCAAATTCAGAATGTCATCAATGATACTTTGTAGAGCATGTCTCACGACAATTTGCACAGTAGTAATGATTAACTCACATACAATATACAAAGAAAATATCATTCTCGATCATAGATTCTCTAGTCTAGGACATCATTGAGTTGCTCCAAAGAAATGATAACAAAAATCAAGATACAATAGTTGAACATTCATGCCAAAGTGATAAAACCATGATTTAGAAAAGTATCATCCATTTAAATTTATTTTGTTTTGATTGATTTAGTTGTTTAATATGGATGGTTGATGTTTAAAATTTGATTGATGTTCAATGTTAAGTTGTACTATGATCGTTGTGTTAGTGACGTTGTCTTGCTGTTGTTTTTCTATTGGTTTAAGCTCAATGTTTATTGCCCCCAGTGAGTTCAGGATTTTGCCCCTAGTCCAGGGTGAGACACGACCACAATGCTAGGATATGTACATGAGGTTTTCTGATGATAGGGATAATGATGGCAAAAGTGAACAATTGACACATGCTCAAATAGATGGAAAAGATAATCTACCACAAATATCACCTATTGCCAGGTTTTCACTACTTGTTTTTATTGCACTTTTTCATATTTTATGATTTTTTTTGACTTTTTTGATTTTGTCACCTTTTTTTTGGTATTTTTTCATTTTTTTGTATTTTTCTCTTTTCTGATTTTTTTTGTATTTTTTGACTTTTTCTATTTTTTTTGTTGTCACCAAGACAACTATTTGCCAGGTTTTCATCAGGGTGACCATTTTTTTAGGACTTTTTCCCTTTTTTTTTGTATTTTCTTAGGACTTTTACCATGCACTGGATAAGTTAGGTGTAGAACTTCTTGAGATGCAGGTTGTTGATAGGTTCCTCGAACAGGTCCCCTTCAGGTATAGACAGTTGATAGGCTCCAGATCAATAGATTGATATGACAACAAAAGGACCTAACCAGTTTGGTTCAAACTTCCCCTTCTTTTCTCAATCCTGTTGATTTTGAGGATTCTCTTTCAGGACCAAGTCACCAACCTAAAATGCTCTTGGTTTGACCTTGCAATTATAACTTCTAGACATTCTCTGTTGATAGGATTTCAAGTGATCAATTGCATGCTGATGAATTTCATCCAACAATCCCAACTCTTGTAGCCTAGAGACCTGATAGTCTTCCTCTGAAATGATTCCCTTCAAAGACACCCAAAGTGATGGAAACTCAACCTCAATAGGTAAAATGGCTTCTAATCCATAGACTAGAGCATATGGTGTGGCTCCTGTCAGGGTACAAATACTAGTATGGTAAGCCCACAGAGCAGGATTCAGTTGAATGTGCCAATCACATCTAGCATCGTTGACAATTTTCTTCAAGATTTTCAAAATGGTTTTGTTTGAGGCCTCTGCTTGGCCATTTCCTTGAGGGTAGTAAGGTGTGGAAAATTGATGCTGGATATGAAACCTTTCACAAAGTTCCTGGACATCCTGATCCTTGAAAGGTCTTCCATTGTCCGTGACAATGGATTGAGGAATGCCATACCGATAGATAATGTAATTCAGGATGAAGGATGCAATTTGTTTTCTAGTGATTGTGGTTAAGGGAACAACTTCAATCCACTTTGTAAAATACTTCATGGCTATGATGATGAACTTGTGCCCATTGAAAGATGACAGATGAATTTTACCTACAAGGTCAAGTCCCCATTGGAAGAAAGGCCATGTTGAGGCAAATGAATGCAACTCCTGCGCTGGTGCATGTATCAGGTTTCCATGGACTTGACATTTTTTGCACTTCTTTACAAATTGAAAAGACTCCTTCTCCATGTTTGGCCAGTAATACCCCAAGCATAGGAGTTTCTTAGCTAAATTTATACGACTTGAATGAGTGCCACAAATACCTTCATGAACCTCACGCAAAAAAGTTTCATCTTTGTTACGTTCAAGACACCGAAGGAGAGTACCATCAAGACCTCATTGATAAAGTACATTGACTATCAGGGTATGTCGAGCCGCTTGTCAGATAAAGTTACATTTTTGGTTTTAGGATAAATCTAGTGGTAGGGTATTGTCTCTTAGATAGGTGTAGATCTTCCCATAGATAGAATCTTTAGCCTCGACTAGATGGTATATTACTTGCGATTTGAGGTTATCATAGGCGGGGTTAAACAGTTATTCCACCATGAACTCATAACGACTTCATTTTTTAGGTATCTGTAGGAGAGAAGCAATGGTTTCCATAGCATCAAAAAATTTATTATCCCCTCTTGGAATCTTCTCAAATTTGATCTCCACAAATTACTTCTTGAAATCATCCACCATTCTCTTATATGGCATAAACTTGGTCATCTTTTGTCTGATAATCATCATTAACGTGATTTATGACCAATTGAGAATCTCCATAGACTTGTAACTCTGTGATTGTCCACTCCACGACTATCTTGATACCAATGATCAATGCTTCATACTCAACTGTGTTTTTAGTACAAGGAAACATCAACCTATAAGACTTTGGAATGGTATGTCCTTGAGGCATGACAAATAGGACTCCGATTCCTGATCCATGTTACATGTAAGATCCATCAAAGTATAACATCCACTGTTGTATTGACACTGTAAGGACATCTGCATCTAAAAACTCAATGTTCATGGGATGATCATCTTGCAGTGGTGCTTCGACTAGCTAGTCAACTATTGCTTGGCCCTTGATTTCATTTCTTTCGACATATTGGACATCAAATTTTCTCAATATCATTACCCATTTTGCTAGTCTTCTAGTTAAATTGGATTTGCTAAGAAGATATTTTAGTGGATCAATTTTGGCAATGAGTTTGACTGTATGGGTTAACATGTAATGTCGCAGTTGTCAAGTAGCAAACACTACCACCAAACAAGCTTTTTCAATGAATGTGTAGTTGATTACATAACCATTCAATGTTCTGCTGATGTAATAAATAACCCTTTCTTTTCCCACATAACCTTCTTGTGCCAATAGAGCACCCAAAGATACCTCCATAGTTGCTATGTAGAGTAATAGTGGTTTTCCTTCTGTTGGTTGTACCAGTATGGTGGGGACATCAGATACTGCTTTAGTTGATTAAAAGTTTCTTCACATTTTTCATCCTATTTGAAAGAAACATTCTTGTGTAGTAAGTGATTAAAAGGATGAGTTTTATCTACCAATTTTGTGATGAACCTTTTGATAGATTAGAATCGTCCCTGTAAAGATCTGAGTTGGCTGATGTTCCTAGGAGGTGACATCTCCATGATTTCTTTAACTTTGGTCAGATCCACTTCGATACCCTTAGCTGAGACTATATATCCTAAGAGTTTTGTTGATGTCATGCCAAACACACATTTCTTTGGGTTTAATCTCACATTGAACTTTTCCAATCGAGTGAAGGTTTTATCTAGAATTTCCAAATGTCCTTCTCTAGTGAATAATTTTTCTAACAAGTCATTTACATAATCTTCCATGAAGGTGTGCATCATGTCATGAAAGATAGTCGTCATTGCACATTGATAAGTGGCTCCAACATTCTTCAACCCAAAAGGCATGACGTTCCAATAGAATGTACCCCATGGGCATGTGAAAGCGGTTTTATATTGGTCCTTTGCTACAATTTTTATCTAGTTATAACCTGAAAATCCATCCATGAGTGATAGCATTTCATGACCTGCTGTTAGATCCACGATGATGTCAATGTTAGGCAAAGGAAAATCATCTTTCAGACAAGCCTTATTAAGATCTTTGAAATCCGTACATATCCTAATGTTGTTGTCTGGTTTAGAAATAGGTACAATGTTTGAGATCCATTCAGCATAATCAATAGGTTGGATGAATCTTGCATCCAATAGTTTTTTCAATTCAACTTTCATTAGGAGGGCAATATGCCGATGCATTTTTCTCAATTTTTGCTTCACTGGCTTCACCCCAGGTGGTAGGGATAAATGATGCATTATAAGATCTGGATCTATGTCGGGCATGTCAGCATATGACCAAGCAAAGTTGATTTGTCTCTCCTCAAAGAACTTGGTGAAGCTTGGTTTTTCTTCCTTTGTCATGGATGCAACTAGATGTAGAGTCTTCACTGTTTATGTCGTACCAGCGTTGACGGATTGTGTAGGCTCAATTAATACCAATGATCTTTCATGTTAGTGTTCGGGAAGAGTGTCAAATCTCAAATCCTTCAGTGCCTTAAAGAGGTTTTTGTTGTTGGATGTGCTCTTTATTTTCAAAATTTCTTGATCTAATACTGCCATTAAATGGTTTTCACCATTAGATCAATTTTTGACATTCATTGTTTTGCAACTGAGAGATTTGGAACTCCCCTTGTCTGAAGCTTCATTATGAGATTCATTGGTGGAACTTATTTCAGGATTATCAGAGCAAAGAAATATTACAATGGCATCATCGTTTGTAAAGATAGGTATGTCAAGTAGCTCGGTTTGGTCCCAGTCAATTAGTTCAGGGTGTATCAATGGCAAGGAATCGTCAGATTGGTTAAGGTCAAAAGGAGTAAGTGTCATGATGGCAACATCGTCAAAGTGTTTGATAGTGATGTCAAGGTCTATGATGTTACTCTCCTCTGAATGATCTATCTCGCTCGAAGTCTAATCGTCTTCTCTAGAGTCATCGATATGTTGTGATCCAAATTCAAGAGGTCTAGACCCTAAGCTTTGTCCCTCCATACATGTTGGTGCATACCTTTGTATCACATCAATTTCCTTTTCTTGAAAAGATTCTTTAGAGAGTGAATCCCATTCATTCTCATTGGATTCTGTTTCATAACTAGCTTGTAGTTGTAGGATTCACTCACAAATCTATTGCTTGGTTTCTTCCTTTGAATCTTCTTTGTATCCTAGTCCTATTTTGTCCTTGGCATTCATTGTGATGGGCTCAATTGGTTCAACAATGCCTTCTTTTCTTTTGTCAACAGGACTTGTTCCATCATATCCCATCTTCTCTAGGATTGTAAACCCTTTACCATATGGCTCTGTCAACACATTGGAAGTTGATGCTTCCTCATCTTTGTACAACTAGTTTAAAACATCCTTGTCTTCAGATTCATCCACTAGGGTGCCTACTTTTATAAACTTACCATCAAAGAGCGTGGTTGGTTGTGAGGATTGTTGTCTTGATGTTGCTGGCTTCCCATATGACTTAGGAGAAGGTAGCAGCTATGAAAGACACAAGGACTGCTCAATTGAGTATTCACCCATGCCTTTATCTTTCAACTGGATCTTTTTCTCAAGTTGTTTTGATAAGGAATTGAGTTGGATTTCATGATTTGAAGAAGTAGAATCACCAACGCCTTTGTCTTTTGACTG
Source organism: Sequoia sempervirens (assembly GCA_007258455.2). NCBI lineage: Eukaryota > Viridiplantae > Streptophyta > Pinopsida > Cupressales > Cupressaceae > Sequoia > Sequoia sempervirens. The sequence continues at coordinate 102,390,052 of VDFB02000008.1, read as the reverse complement.
AACCTTTTCCTCAAGCTAATTTGACAAAGAATTTAATTGACTTTGGTTACTTGATGGAGTAGAATCACTAATACCCTTATCTTTTGACTAATCCTTTTTCTCAACCCATTTTGATAAGGAATTTAATTTTCTCTCATTTTTGGATGAACTAGGAGAGTGAGCTTCCCTGTTATGTGGCACAAAAGTATCTTAGACTGTTTTAAGCATGTTGCAGTATTAAGGATTTTTGGAATAAGTTGAAATGGTGATTTCTTGCCCGTTATAAGGAAACTTCAAGTACTGGTGATATTTTGATGACACTGCTTGCATTTCATGAATCCAAGGATGTCCCAAGAGTATATTGTATGTCAACTCCTTATCTAAAACTTGGCAGATTATATCTTTTACAACTGGTCCCACTTGTATTGGTAACACTATTAGTCCTTGGGAGGATCTCTCTTCATCATCATAGGATTTTATAGTGATCTTTCTTCTAGCATCAATTGCATTTTTTGAATATCCAAGTGCATGGATAAGTTTTAAAGTGTAGATATTTAGGCCAGCTCCACCATCTATTAGAACACGTTTAACCCAATGTTTGTGAATTAAAACCTCAATGTGGAGGGAAACATTGTGTGGATGGGTGAGTGATACATCATTATTTTTAGAAAATCATAGGCAATGAGGTATGGTCAAGTGCCCCACCATAGCTTAAAATTGACAAACTTCCAGATTATTTGGTACTATGGTGGCCACTAGAGCTTGTTCCAAAATTTCTTTGTGGGCTGGAGAAATTTTGAGAAGTTCCAATATTGATATCTGAGCTGGGATTTTCTGCAATTGGTCAACTATGTTGTACTAATTTGAAGGGGCAACAGGTGTTTTAGATGCAATTCCTTTCAATATTAGTTTTCCCTACCCTCTTGTGGTTGCATTGACTGGTTGGTAATCTTATTTTTCTCTGATTTTAATGACATTAATCTGATTATCAGTTGCAGCCATGTCTTGTTTGATGTCATTGGTTAGATTTGATTTGATGTTGATGTCATTGAGTTGATTTTCAGTTGTAACAATGTCTTGTTTATGCTCAATTGTGATGTCACTAATTTGATTCTCAGCTGCAATAAGGTCTTGTTGGTCATTGATTTCAATGTCATTAGTTTGATCATCAACTGCCTCAATATGGAGAATGGTAGAATCATAAACATAGTTCACATTTTTCCCTTTGGTGTTTCATGAAGAGGACTCCCCCTTTTCTTAGTTAGGTAAAGGATTTTTGAATGCTCCATGATAAACATTTGTTTGGGGTCCTACAAATATTTCCTTTCTATCAATTAAATCTTGTACCAAATGTTTCAATTGCGTGCAATCATTTGTTTTATGGCCCTTGTTTATGTGAAAGTCACAATAGTATGCATCATTCCACCAGGATGGTTTAACTCTTGGTTCTCAATCTCGTGCCTCTAGTAATGTTATAAGTTTGGCTGCAAGAATCTCTTTCAATGTTGATTCAAGTGACCATCCCAAAAGTGTGAATCTTCTTCGATTTGATGGTGTTTGATATGGTGGTGGTTTAGATTCAGTATTGTTTTTATTGTTGTTTTGATTGGTGTTTTGGTTGGTGTTTTGATTGGTCTTGGAGGCAACAGCTGTCAAGTTAAAGAATGGTTTTGGATTTTGTGTATCAGCTGTGCCATCATTGTTACCAACATTTTTATTTCTTTGCCAAAATTTTGGTTTATCGTTGCTGTTATAATGATTAGAGGAGTTTACTAAGTTGTTTCCTTCATTATAGAGTTTAAAGACTCCTCTTTTGACCAAGGCTTCTTCAATTTTGATTCCATTTTCAATCATCTTTTCAAAGGTGGGTGGGAATTGCAATTCAAGTCTATAGATCATATCATCATTTAGATTATCATTAAAGATCTCCATCTTTTCCTTTTCAGGAATAGGGCGAGCATATCTTGCAAACAATCTTCTCCATCTTTGTAAAAATATGAGGAATGATTCACCATTTTTTTGTTTTGTATTACAAAGGTCTTTCATGGTTATCTTGTGTTGGATGTTGTAGGAGTATTAAGTGATAAAATTATTGACCAACTCTTCAATGGACCTAATGCCTGGTGGAAGTTTAGAGAACCATTCCATACATTGTCCACCCAAACTTCGAGGAAATAATCTCATCAAATAAGTCTCTTCGTGTGCAAATTCCAAGCTCATGGTTCAAAATTCCCTTACATGATCTATAGAATCAGTTTTACCATTGTATTTATCATACTTTGGAAATTCACAATGCTTGGGAAAATGAATCATGTTGATAGTTTGGTCAAAAGGATATGGGAAAATGTCTTGTAGCAGATATCTTTTTGTGGTTCCTCTTTGTATGTCAAGAAGTTGTTGCAAAATTTTCATTTGATTAGCTAAGGGAACCATTAGATCTGTGTTTGGTGGATTAGTTTTTGTTCTTCTTGGAGGTCCTTTTAGTTGATTAACATCAAAGTCATGTGGAAGTTTCACACCTTGATTAGCTAGCATTAAAAAGTATTTATCCCCATCTTTTTCAAAAAAAAAATCCATGAACTTATGGAATTTGGGGTCTTGTTGAGCTGTTTGAATGTCTTCCTCAGTAATTTCATCATTTTCAGGTTGGTGGAATCTATGAAAAGGATTTTCTTCACCTTCAACCATGGTAGTTTGAGTTTCAATTTCTTTTTCCTTGAGTTTTTGCTTTTGGGATCTTGCTGAAATAGGCATACAAGTGTGAAAGTTTTGACTAGACTTTGATCTTTGTTTGGAGAGTGCCAAGGATAATAACCAAGTCAAATAGAATGACAAATTCTATTGATGAGAGTAAGTTAAATCTGATTATACAACGTAGTTTCATGATGAAGGATGACAAATCTTGATGGTGAAACTTAGCTTAACGATCAGAGATGTGATTGATGATTAGACACTTTAAGGTGTTAGATCTTAGTTTAGTTAATGGAATTTCACTTGCAAAGTCTAGTTTCTTCAAGTTTAAAACACTGTTGTGACTGAGGAATGGTTATGTTCTGAAAAGGATCCCCAAATGTGCTTTTAATTGTCAGATATATGGTGAAAATAGCTCTCTATTTGTGAATTAACTGGATGCGCTAAAACAGGGTACAAATGCGCTAAAAGATGGGTTGGATGCACTAAAATAGAGCCCGGATGTGCTAGAATGTCCCTTAGATGCACCAAAAAATGGACTCAATGTGCTGAAAAATGGATCAAATGCACTAGAGGATGCACTAAATGTGCTAAAAGATGGACTAAATGCACTGGAAAATGACTCAGACATGCTAGAAAATGGGTTAAATGCACTAAAATAAACCAGTGATGCACTAGAATGCCCCTAGATGTGATTCAACTTGGTACTCTGTAGGTGAATGTGCTAAATAGATTTGCAAATGCACCGGAAGATGGAACATATGTGCCAAAAAGTGACCCAGATGCGCTAGAAAATGTTGTGAATGCACTAGAAAATGCCCTAGATGCACTAGAAAATGCTATGTATGCGCTAAAATAGGGAATGCATGCGCTAAACTGGAAATGTTCAAGGTTTTTGACAGTCTATCTGATTATTTTGCTTTGAGTAAGTGAAATGGATGTTTTCAGGGGATAATCTTCTGAAAAATGATTTTTGTTTGCTTTTTCCTGTTTGGGAATTATGTGAATTAAGTGTTCTTAAATGGAGGATTTCTTGAAAAATGACTCCAAACACAACAAGTTGTAAAACAGTTTTTTCAAACCTAAGAACTAAACATTAAGTGTATGTTCAAGAATATGGTTTGATTCCTTTGATTTCCACAGGTATAGAACAAGAGAAAACAAATCAGACACTTTTCTAATGTCAAGGGTCATTTAAAATATCACAGCCCACATCTTAGAACTATGTCAGCTCACACAACCATGTCACCCCCTAGAGGGCGCCCATGTTTTTTCCTTTCCCGGGTCTTAACCAAAGTCAAATCCTCCACTTTTGGCCAATAATCCCTGATAGTTATATGGTGAGTATCTTGGGGGTAGATTCTTCCCTCCCCTTGCATTGTGAATATTAAAAATGTTTGGAGACTGACTCAGCTGGCTTCTACACTTAAATTTCATAGTAAGGGTTTCCATTCAGTGTGACAAATGATAAACTCCCTCAGGAGACCTCCCAACCTTTAGAACAAAGGATTTGGGGATGGTTATCTTGCACACTACTGTTGAATTGTGAGTTTCCTCAAATTCACTTTTGATTATAGTGGGTCAAAAAACTTGGCTTTAGTTGTTCCCACTTAGGTTGTACCTGTAGGGTGAGTATTTTTTTCCTACTACGGCATGCCTTCTAAAGGTGCTATAAAAACATGAAAGAGTGAGTTTGGCATTCTGGTCACCCAGTGAAGGGGAGAGCATAGACCTATCACTTTACAAGCACAATAGACAGGGTGTTCATTAGCTTCTTAATTAAACTAGATGCCTAATTTAATCAAAAGAAGGCAAGAATAACTCCAGCCCCTGCAAAAACCATTAGTAGTTTTAGATAAGTATCTTTGACAAGCATATTAAGCACTTGTAACACAAAAAATATGGACCAGTTCTCTGAATTTTGAATTTCTGTAAAGAAAACCAAATGTGCTAAAACAAAGAACATATGCGCTAAAAGATTACATGGATGCCCTAAAAGAACTACTGAATGCACTAGAAAAACTATTGAATGCACCAAAATAGCTACTAAATGTGCTAAAAGGACCCCTAAATGCACTAAAAGATGAGTTGAATGCACTGAAAGATGAGTTGTATGCGCTGTAACAGGGACCAGATGTGCTGAAAGATGTTTCGTATGTGTTGAAAGAAACCATGGGTGCACTACATAGTAGTTCACATCCAAATATGTAAACAAACTTTTGAGAAAACATTAATAAAAACGGGGCTAGGCCCCACAGTTGGCGCCAATTTATGTGTGAATTAAAATATGTGAATGAGTAATAAAACCACACAATCAATGAAACATTATATTAGAGAATTCAAATAAAAAATCTAATCAAATTGAAACAAACAAATTCTCTAAAGCCATCCCATTGTTTCCTATCTCCAAGGATTCGTTAAATCATAATGGCTCTCAGATTTTTTATGCACTATGACCTTTATAATGACAACCTGAAGAATGGAATGCTAGAAAATGGAAGAATCTATTCCTACATGATTTATTTCTAAACTATATGATAATGTTGCTATGATAATGATGTTGTGATGCTGTTAATGAAAGTGATATGGAAATGATGTAATTAACTATTGCAAACTAAGATGTAGCTAATGATAAAGCCATGATTCTAAATTAAATGCTTCCAAATACTAATTGCTAAATGCTCAAATGTTAAATGCTCACAAATGCTCTAATGAAAATTCTGCAGAGTAAGATTGCTCAAAGTTGGGATCCTTTTGTTGTAGAACAAGGCTGCATTTATAGGATTTCCAAGGTATATTATGATGTGGCAACAACCAATGGTTAGGATTTTAGTTGGAGAGATCGAGGGTGGAGGATGAAGAAGTTAGAGAGAATAAAGGAGATTGTTCCCTTTAGGAAAATAATTTCCAAGTGTGAGAAAGAATAAATGGAAGAAGAGAGCCAAGTGTCCCAAAGTTGTTTCAGAATTTGTTGAGGAAAAAGCCCAAATTAAACATTGAAATATTCAATTTGTTGAGACACATGACGTGAGGAGGTGGAAGGAGGAAAAAGCTGTAGACGTGTGACTAAATTTAAATTTAATAAGAGGAAAGATAATTAAATAAGACAAACTATTTAAATTTGTTTATTCAATTAAGATTAGAAGAATGTGATTTAAGATAGAAGAATTAGAAAATGAACTATATAAATTAATTTAGAATTTATTTATAAGTAGATGAAATAAAGATCAATTAATTAAATAACTTGTATTTAATCATTTAATTATCTAGACCAATTTTAGGTGTATACAAACACAAGTCAACATGTGAATATACATTTGAAATCATTGAAATACCACCAAAAACATAATTTAAATTAGTGTCCTAGGTCTAAGTGAGGACCTGTTTGCCCTTGGGTGAATGGGGCCTAGGTCACTTACCTAGGACAAACATTCTCCAATGATAAGTGTTATGTCATGACATTTATGAATGTCGGGTTTTCCTCTTCAGAAATTGCTATTAATTAGGCTTGGATTTGAGTTAAAGGGGCCAATTAAGGTGAAATTAACCTCAATTAATTAATAAAGCCCTAGATAAGTGTGAAAGTGTAAAGGTACACTTTACAACACCATAAATAAGACATGATTAAGTCCATTTTATTTAGTAAGGCCCTAAACTTAATGTGAATATGTAAAATACATATTACAATGCTAAATTAAGGCATCATTTAGTCCATTTTATTGTTAATTATTCCCAAATTAAGTGTGAAAAAGGGACACTTTTTCCTACACTACACTTAGTAATCGACATGAGCATACTTATACATTTCTTTTATTATGCTGAAAAGATAGTTTATAAAATCTTTGCAATAATTTTACAATCATCCGGTTGGTTAACTAAACAATAAATATCTAGGAATATATATTATACACAAGGAGACACTCAACTAAGGTCAATTATTCCTTTAATCATTTAGTCTATAAAAGTTACAAAATGTGGGATGAACCTAGATTGTTATAATACCAAAATACCTTTACCTAGAACTAGAAATTGAAACTCCAGGGCTTCTTGTGAATACCACTATTTTGTTGGTTCTGTAACTACTATTTTTCCTCTTTTTTTCTCTTGGAAAATATATAAAATATCATTTTTTTTAATTTCATCAAGAGATCTTGGGGAAAGAATCAAGGTCATATATAATTGTATAAGCTTCTCATTCTTTCCTGTATCACCTTCACTTGGCCATACACTTGAAACCATGCCATCTAAATCAACAACCATACGCTTTTGTACACCATTCATGTCTTAGAGGGGCCCATTGGTGCTAAGAAGCATTTAAGAGTTCTCATCTATCAAATCATATTTATTTTGAGACCATTAATGGTATTCAGGATCTTATAGGTAGGTAAGGATTTTTGTCATACAACAAAGTTTTAAGACTTTGCTTGCTAAAGGGAGAAGAGGGAAAAATACCCAGAAGGTTTGATAGGGATGTTGGGATGAGAAACTTTAAAATTTTAAAATTTGTAAAGTGGATTTTTTTGGGAGGGAATTGGCAGTTTAGGAAAGTGTTGAACACACCTAGATATTGAGAGAGGGGGTGAATCAGTATCTTTAAAAATTTAAACCCTCTCATATCATAAACCCTTCAACAATGTACAAATTCAAACTCTTAGCAAGATCAACAACTCATTAACAAAGAAAAAACACTTATTCCTATCAACAACAATGAAAGATAAGGAAATTAACACACATACATAAGATAACACTAGATTTACGTGGAAAACCCAATAAGGGAAAAACCACAAAGATAAATCTCTCAATATAGAAGCTGACTGCTTCCAAAATTACAATTTTAAGGCTCACTACCTATGGACTAGCAAACTAAGGCACACAATCTTAGGGAAATATATAAGGGACTTGTAGTACTGAGGCACACAACCCTAGGGAAAGATACAAATTACAAGGACTTGATGAGATTCACTATCTTAGAGTAGGATACATGAAGATTTAGAAATTACAACATTTGTCAACAATACACTTTGTTGACTGAGGTGTTAAAGCTTATTTCCCTTTTATGTCTGCAACTCACTACTTTAATTCATCTTCTCACATCTCCACAACCTCTCATTCTCATCTTGCAGCTGAATTGTTCTTGCATTTATATCCTCTACAAGATCTCAAAACATCAATTAGGTCATCTAGAAAAGAATAAAATAATAATATCAACAAGTCAGCCACAAAAACATAATATGATCCTATTCAGAAGATAGATAGGACCAAAAACAATCTTATTAAAGCTTCCAAAGTGATCAAAAATAATTCACACACTGGCACACATCAACCCAAGTCGGCAACAATAATATGCAACACCAAAGAGATCAACCACTAATGTGTAGATCACAAAGAGATGTTCTATGAACATCCAACAACACTTCCAAAAACTTCTCTCACATTTTCATGCCACAAAAAGCCACCACAAACCAAACAAAAGTAGAACACTTCATCGCAAAAGCACAAAATACACAACTATGAGATAGAAAATTAGAAAATTAACTTGTGGTACACACCATCAAATGAAAACTAAATTGAGACATTGCATAGACACTAAGAGCACATCCACCAAGCCACAAGAGCAAAAACATCAATGCAGAGAAATGCAAAGATTTTTTTTTGGACCAGAACAAACAACCAACAAAACTACCAATACACTACAAATAATAGAAACTTCCTCGACAATACTGGTGACCTGAAAAGATAGGAGTGCAACACCCACATAACACAAACATTGAATCCCAAACCACAAGATCATATCATCAACAATGAAGGAATGCAGAGCATTCTCCCAAACAACCTTCAAAGCATCTTCCTAAAATAAAAAATTTCACCAACTTGCAGAGACCAACACTTCCTTACAACAACACATACTTCCTCAAGAACAATAAGAGATAGCATACAACATATTGGATCCCATCAACAATATCTCTCCACCATCAACATTACTTCTAATCCTCATCTTAATATATCATCATGATATTATCTATGCTAGAAACAACCATACTCAATACTACTTTACTTGATATCAAACAAGGTATGACATCTATCCATGAACATCATCAACATCAAAGGCATGAAATCCAACCATGTACATCATAGAGTATCAACAACATACAACTGAAAGCACCACAATGGAAAGCACCAATGGCAACCCAAACTAAGTGTAGACATAAACACCCATGTCAAATAAAAATCTCACCAAGTGTTGACATCACAACAATCTCCTTAAGTGTTGACATCAATGACAACCAATACCAACAATCTCCCCCTTTAACATTGATGGAAACACACACCTACACATTCTCCCCCTTTGGAATCAAGGACAAAGGGAAAAAATATCTTCATTTAAAACATAAGCACATTCTCCTCCTTTGACCAATAACTCTTCTACTTCAGAAAATACTACATGCTCAACAACTGTACTTCTTTAAGTAGTCATACCAGCTCCCCCTATCAATAATAACCAATCAACTACCTAATCTCCTTGAGAGGTAGTACACATAAATCCAAGAGAAAAGGATATGACATGAATTTCTTTCCCTGGATAGATGCACGATCAATGCATCGAGTTAGAAAATGGAGGGGCAATAACCCCTAACTTCTGTCGAAGATACTCAAAAGTATCCTTTGATAGCACCTTAGTGAAGATATTTGCAATCTGATCCTTAGTAGTCACATACTCCAATATGACTTCTTGCTCTACAACCTTCTCCCTTAGAAAGTGATACTGGATAGAAATGTGTTTGGTTCTTGAATGCACCACTAGATTCTTGGAAATGTTAATTACACTGGTATTATCACATAATATTGGAATTGATTCATCATATACAACCTTTATATCCTTCAAAGTTTGCTTCATCCAAAGCACCTAGGTGCAGCAAGATGCTACAACAAAATATTCAACTTCTATTGTGGATAAGGACATTGAGTCCTACTTCTTACTGAACCAAGAGACCAATTTGTCTCTTAAGAAAAATGCACTTCCACTAATACTTGTGTAGTCATCCACACATCCTACCCAATTAGCATCAGTATAAGCACTCAAAGAAAAAATATCATCCTTCTTGTACCTAAACCATAATCCCTGGAGAGTTCCCTTCAAATATTTGAATATTCTTTTTACTACTTTCTCATGATATTACTTAGGATTAGCTTGATATTTGGAAACTAAAAATGATGCATGCATAATATCATATATAGAAGCAATCAAGTACAAAAAACCTCCAATCATAGACCTATAAAGAGTCTGATCAACCTCTAAAGACATCAATTTTGCTCAAGTGACAACTGGTAACCATAGGCATACTTATTGGTTTGGAATCCCCCATGCCAAACTTCTTCAACATCTCTTTAACATACTTATCTTGAGAAATAAAGATACCATCATCTAGTTGAACAATTTGAAGCCTAAGGAAGAAAGACAACTCACCAATCATTGACATCTCAAATTCTTTATGCATCTCTTCTGTAACCCTCTTTCACATATCATTATCTCTACCAAAGACGATGCCATCAATATATACAACCATAATCAAAATATTATCTTCATGTGCCTTAATGTAAATATTACTATTTGTAGTACCTTTCTTGAATCCTTGTTGAAGTAAATACTTATCCAATCGAGCATAGTAAGCTCTAGAAGCTTGCTTGAGTCCATACAAAGCTTTCTTGAGTTTGCACACCATATATGGATCTTTGATAATTGGAAACCATCTGGTTTCTCAATGAATACCTCTTCCTCTAGATCACCATTCAAGAAGGTTGACTTAACATCCATCTGATAGAATTTAAAATTCCTGTGAGTAGCAAAAGCAAGAAACATCCTTATTTCCTCCATTCAAGCTATTAGAGAAAAAGTATCCTCAAAATTAACACCTTCAAATTATAAATAACCTTTACATACCAATCTAGCTTTGTTCCTCACAACTTCACCATCTTCATTCAACTTGTTCTAGAACACCCAATTTTTTCCTATCACATTCTTGTTAGATGGTCTGGGAACCAACTCCCATGTCCGATTCTTTTCTATTTGATTCAATTCCTCTTCCATTGCCTTTATCCAACCATCATATTTGCTAGCATCAACAAAATTCTTGGGCTCTACCTTTGGCAATAAACACAAGTTCACTTGCTTACTTGCTCTTGCAAGCCTTCTCTTGGTCAGCACACCTTCATTATTATCTCCAATGATTTGATCTACAAAATAATTCATTTGAACATATTTTGCTGGAGTCTTGGGAGCCATCACTGGTTTTGGTTCCTTCTCTTCTTTCTCTTCTTCTTCTTCTTCAATCCAGGGAGTCATATCATATCCCCAAACCTTTGGTTCTTGTGAGATCTGACACAAATCTTCATCTACCTTAACACTTGTGCTTTCAATGATCTTTCCCAATTTTTTTTGTAGCATCGATAGGCCTTGCTTCTGATTGAGTATCCAAGGAAGATCCCTTCATCCAACCTTGAATCAAACTTTCCAAGGTCTTCTTCTCTTTTGATGTAGCATCTAATGCAAAAGATCCTGAAGTATCTAACAATCAGAATCCTACCATACCATAGCTCATAAGGGGTCTTAGTGCTATTGAACCTCAACTGTACTCTATTAAGCAAATAGACAACAATGTGAACTACTTCCTTCCAATACATATCAGGCAGATCAACATCTTTCAACATAGCCCTAGCCATCTCTTGGGTAGTCCTATTCTTCCTCTCCACTACCCCATTCTGTTGAGGGGTTCTAAGAGCAGACATATGTCTCCTAATACCATGATATTCACCAAAAATTTCAAATTCATTTGAAGTAAATTCGTCTCCTCTATCTGACCTTAATAATTTGATCTAGCATCCATTTCATTCTCTAATTTTCCTTTGGAAATTTTAAACGTATCAAAAGCTTCTGATTTATCTCTTAAAAATGTAACCCAAGTCATTCTAGTGTAATCATCTATAAGCAACATGAAATACCTTTCACCTTGTTGATTCCTTTTTCTTGTATGTCCACAAAGGTAGTGTGAATCAACTCCAATGGCATTGTAGCAGAGCACTCCTTGCTTTTGTAACTTATCTTTATTTGCTTTCCCATTTGAAATTCCTTGTATAATGTGTTTGCAGGCTTAGTTATCCTATGCATATCTCTCACTACATGAGTAAAACTGATATTCACCATATTATAGAAGTTTATGTGTCACACTCTTTTGTGCCATAGCCAACACTCACTAGATTGAGCTCATAAGTAGATTATTCCATTTGCCTCCTTTAGATGATAGACATTTCCATTTGTCTTTGTACCTTTAGCAACTAGTCTTCTGAACCCTACCTTCTTGATCTCACAACCATTGGCATGCAATGTAAGATTATATCCTTTGTTGCATATATGAATAACATTGAGAAGATTATGCTTCAAACCTTTGACATAGAGGATATCCTCAGTCCTATTCTTTTCATCAATTTTAATGGCACCCTTTCCACAATTTTGTGTTGACTCATTACCACCAAACTTAATAGCTCCACTATTACACTTCTTAGGACTAATGAACCTTCCCTTATCACCAGTCATGTGATTAGAGCAACCATTATCAATCACCTAAGCATTTGCTTCTTCCTTTGCATGAAAGGAAATCCACACAGCCATAGATCTTTCATTATTTTTGTTAGCCTGTAAAGTACTAGACCTCTTAAATATTTTTCAATATCACCCTTTTTATCTTTCAAAGCCATGAATAGGGTTTTATCATTTGAATAATTTTCCTCATCTTTTGAGGAACAACTGTTCTCCTTAGAATAGAAACCTCTTTTGAACTTATCTCTTTTGTTACTATCATCTAATTCTTTATAAAGACATTTAGATGCAAAATGACCGATCCTTCCACAATTGAAACACTTGAAAGGTAACTTACCTTTGTATTTGCTGGTTCCTTTCTTCAATCTTCTCACAAAGTTTTCTTCTACCTCATCAAACTCATCATTATGATCAATTGCTTTATCATCTATATTTTTACTGGTTTTGAATGTTTCTTCCTTCTTTGAAACATCTTTTTCAAATTCTCTCATTTCAAAGGTTGTGAGAGCACCGAATATTTCATCTACTGAATACTAATCCAAGTCCTTAGACACTTCAATGGTAGACATCTTATGACTATAAGCTTTAGGGAGAGATCTCAAAACCTTCTTTACAATCTCATCTTCTTCCACTTCTCCACCAAGACCTTTGATGCCAATAACAACTTCATCCACCTAGAGCATATAACTAGCATTCCATCCTCAAGGTCTCAAATCTACTCTTAAATTTTTTTGTCTTGGCTTGCTTTACTTTATTGTCTCCTTCATAGATGTTGCTAAGTTTTCCCCAAACATACTTAGCAAAATTGTAATTTATCACCTTCAAAAGTTCTTAATTAGCTAACCCACACAAGATAACATTATTAGCCTTGGAATTATTCTCATACAACCTCATCTTGGATTTGTTGGAGGATCAGTAGGAGAAGCATAACCATCCTTGATATATTTCCAAACACCAAACCCTAGAGAGTTTAGATGGCCTTCCATTCTTAATTTCCAAAAGGTGTAATTTATCCCATCAAACTTAGGACCTTTGTAAGCTCCATCATGTGCCATCCCGGACCTTTCCTCAAGTAGTTAAGCTTCTTCAAAGGAACTTGGATTTGATACCAATTGTTGAAAACATCCAAATACTGAGAGGGGGGTGAATCAGTATCTTCAAAAACTTAAACCCTTTCAAATCATAAACCCTTCAACAATATACAAATTCAAACTCTTAGCAAGATCAACAACTCATTCATAGATCAGAAACACACAATATAATTAGCAACAATGAAAGATAAGGAAATTAATGCACATACACAAGATAACACCAAATTTACATGGAAAATCCAAGAAAGGAAAAACTATGAAGATAAATCTCTCAATATAGAAGCTCACTGCTTACATAATTACAATTTTAAGGCTCACAACCTTAGGGAAAGATACAAGGCACTTGCAGTATTGAGGTGCAGAACCCCAGGGAAAGATACAAATTACAAGGACCTGATGAGATTTACTATCTCAAAGTAGGATACATGAAGATTTAGGAATTATAATATATGTCAACAATACACTTTGCTAACTGAGGTATTAAAGCCCATTTCCCTTTTCTATTCAAAACTCACTAATTTAATTTATCTTCACACATCTCCACACCCTCTCTTGTAACTAAATTATTCTTGCATTTATATCCTCCATAAGATCTCAAAATATCAATTAGGTCAGCCAGAAAAGAATACAAACAATAATATCAACAAGTTAGCAACAAAAATATAATGTGACCCTATCTAGAAGATAGAGAGGACCAAAAAAAATCTTATTACAACTTCCAAAGTGATCCAAAACAACCCACACATTGGCACACATCAACCCAAGTTGAAAACAATTATATACGACACCAAAGAGATCAACCACTAATGTGTTGATCACAAAGGGATGTTCTATGAACATCCAACAACACTTCCAAAAACTTCTCTCACATTGTCATGTGACAAACAACCACTGTAAACCAAATTGAAGTAGAACACTTTATCCTAGAAGCGTAAAATACATAATCATGAGATAGAACATTAGAAAATAAACTTGTGGTACACATCATCACATGAAAACTGAACTGAGACACTACACAGACATTGAGAGCACATCCACCAAGCTGTAGGAGCAGAAACACCAATACAAAGAAATGTGGAGCATTTTATGGACTAGTCCAGACAACCAACAAAATTGCCAATACACTGCAAATAACATAAACTTCCTCAGTAACATTGGTGACTTGAAAAGATAAGAGTGTAGCATCCACAAAACACAAACACTGAATCCTAAATCACAAGATCATATATCCGAAAGTGGAGGAATGCAAAGCATTCTCCCAAATATCCTTCAAAGCATCTTCCTAAAATATAAACTTTTACTAGAACTTGCAGAGACCAAAACTTCCTTGTAGAAACACATACTTCCTCAAGAATAATAGGAGAGAGCATACAATATATTGGAGATCATCAACAATATCTCTCCACCATCAGCATTACTTCTAACCCTCATCTTAATACTTGTAATCCTCATCTTAATATATCATCATGATATTATCTCTGCTAGCAACAACCATACTCAATACTACTTTACTTGATATCAAACAAGGAATGACATCCAACCATGAATATCAACAACATCAAAGGTATGCCATCAAACCATGAACATCATAGAGTATCAACAACATACAACTAAAATCACCACAATAGAAAGCACCAACGACAACAAAAACAAAGTGTAGACATAGGTGCCCATATCAAATAACAATCTCACCAAGTTTTGACATCACAACAATCTCCTCAAGTTTGACATGAATGAAAACTAATGCCAACATAAAGTATGCATGGAGAACCAAATTATAAATCCTAAATTTTAAGGAAAAAGGGGCTTAGAGGGAAAAAGAGGAGTGGGGGGAAAGGAATACCAGGGATGACAAGTCTGACAGACATGCTAGGATGATTAAGTCTGAAAATCTAAAATTTCCTAAAAACACTTGAAGAAAGACCAAATTACAAGACATTGACCACAAAAGTACCCTTTAACAACTTTTACTACGAATATTTGATGAATATACTTGGAACAAATACTCTTAGACAATTACTCAACATATGGGACCCAACTAAAGAATTTTTAGATTGCTTATCAACATAAAGTGGATAGAGTCAAATACACAATTTTTGGAGCTTAATAAAGAAAAAATGAGACACATAAAAAATGAGGTGACAACAAGTTGGACATAAAAAAACCATAAAAAATCTCAAAATCAAACGTTATTAAAAAACTAGTAATATATGTCATTTCAAGTTTATGAGTTTTTTTATTTAAAAATTAAAACTAGACATATCATATGTGATGGATTTTAATTTCATCTTAAAATTAAAAAAGTAATCAACCATATTGTCAATGTTAATTTTTACTATTGTTAGTACCATGACATTGTACTTGTAGGTCTAAGGCTCAAAGATAATTTAAAAAGTCTATTCTAAACCTAAAACCAAAGTAAAAATATGGATGTGAAAAATTAAATGTGTATAAAATGTGTATGCATTCTAAAATAATTAATACATATTGTATAAGGAAATATATACATTTACTTATTTAAAAATGAGTACTCATTTATATTATGATCATTGTCGAATTTTTTATGGAAAAATTTAGTACAACAATATAAATATAATTCTTTATTTATCTTATTCATCATGTATGAATTAAAATCTACTAAAGGACAATTTTATATAGATTTATTTAATTTTAAAAGGGATTATAATATTTTTTATAAGAATTAAGAAAATAAATTATCAAGAATCCATTATTAAGATAATTTAGTAATTATGAAAAAAATTAACCATAAAAAAATAAGGATGATGCTCATGACACCTAAAGAAATCAAAGAACGTCAAGAGAAAGAGACAAAATGGCAAAGAGATAGGAAAGAGGATTTAAGAAATGAAAAATATTGAATCATCCAATATAATGACTATGGAAGAAGATAAAATTGAAGATACCAACATAGATGAGCAAGTGTAAAAGATAGAAATGTGAAAATAGTGAATATACACAATATGAATATAGAAAAGGCGATTATGAAAATGAGTCCACACAAGTCTTCTTTCACTCACTAACATGATATTAGTAGTTTAAAGGAAGTTAGATATAATAATGTTAAATTAAATTTATTATTAATATAATACAATTGAAAATGATAATGAAATCTCTAGTATGAATGAAAATAAATAAATAAAAAATTGAAGAAAATATATTGAATAATCTTCTTGGTAAGATATCTTGGAGAATAATCTTCTTGGTTAAGATATCTTGGAGAATAATTTGAAAGTTCTATATAGATAAATTCTATAAAAAATTTCTTTATATTTTTTTTAAAATCTCAATGTCAACTAATAATGTAACTAATCCTTCTACGATATCGTGCACTTTCCTATCTTTGTGTTCCTACGACACGATCTCTACTCGCCCCTTGGTGGCTTCAGACATTGTTTTTCCTATATGATCTTCAAGATTTGGCAAGGGAAAGGTTGTTTGGATGCCGCAAATTTTCTTGCGATGTGCCCTAGTTTTGTTCAGAAGCCCTTGGGCCCTTCTGTCCTTGTGCAAGTTTCTTCTTCACCTTCGAGGGTTATCTATGGTGGGAAGAATGCCTCTTCCAACCCCTCAATAGTGGTTGTCGGATCCTCTAGGGTGGTGGCAGCCATGGCTTTGTAGGGTTTTTCATTTAGTGATGTTGTTGCTCAAGGGGAGGGGAGAAATAGGGGTAAACTATTGTCTTAGGATGCTTGACCTACGAAGGGAAGGATGACCTCAGATTTGTTGGGGGCCTCTAGGATCTCCTCAAAAAACCCCCTCAAGAGGGTCTTTACATCACCAATTTTAGTCTTTTGTAAGGAACTAAAAAAGGATGCCTTCGAAGGGGAGCAATACTACCTCTCTAATGGCTTGATTGGATAGTTTAATCGATTATGGCCAAAGCTTACAAATTTGCAAAAATGGATCATGAATATATGACAATCTCTACTTAGAGGTAATGTGGAAGTATACCCCTATGCGTAGGGTTTTTTATTATAAATAGGATCAGGATGCCATCCTCCAATAACGATAGTGTTGGGGGAAAAATATGCTTCTTCTTAAATACTACTACCTAGATTTTAACCCACTTAAGGAATCTTTTTCAGTGAAATCTATTTGGGTTCACCTCTCAAACCTCTCACTTTAGTTTTGGTTTGAGGATTACTTCAAAGCTATTGGTGATTCTTTGGGTGATTTATTAGCTATAAACACAAACACCTCTAACTCTACTCATGCTACATTTTCCCACATCCTTGTAGACTTGGATATCTCAAGAGATCTTCCAGCAAATATCACTTTCAAGATTGATGATTGTAGCTAGTCTCAACCTTTGGATTACGAAGGATTTCCCTTCCAATGCAGAAGATGCTTTGAAATTGGTCATATAGCCAACAACTACACCAAATCTAAGTCAAAATTTGAGCTTCAATCATGGTGGCCTGATGCCCTTCCATAAAACTATATTGTGGAGTTTCCTTCAAAATATCATGGGATGGATCTTGATTCCCCTCGAGCTAATCAGAATGACTTTGCATAGGATGTTGTGGTGTAGGATGGGTGCAATATGCATTCATCATCAAAGGTTTTTTCTTCAAATATTTTAGCATCTTCAAAATATCCACAGATGGGTGCCCATTCCAAGATGGATAACTTCATCTCCAATTTTGCTGGTCCCCCAACTCCTCCTGTGAATATTTGCACAGGGGTTGCTGATGCCATCAATTTTGGTGTAGTAGAAATTTTTTTTTGGAGTCTTTGGGGGAAAGAGTCCCCTTACCAAAGTAGACCAAAACACTCTAGTCTCTTCTCACACCAAGCATGGTTGGACAGAGGTCAAAAGGAAGAAATCTCCTCCTGGTATGCATCAGATGCTTCTTAATCTGCCATGAAAAGGGGTTTATGTGGGTAGGGTGGAAGCCTCTCAGAGAAGGGGCATAATGAGAACACAAAAAAATGATGATTGATATAACTATTGTAGAAGGATATGTTGACAACCCAGTTGTGTTTTTTTCTATTGTACCCCTTGGATCAAGGGCATGCTTGATGTACTTGATTTTTATCAATAAATATCAAAAACACCTCTTACGAATAAAAAAATGCAATTAATCAAAATCTTAATTAAAAAGGTGAGAAGTAATAAAACAAATAAGCATATGTGTAAAAATAAAAAAGAATTATAATCAATGAAATAAATTATTTCTAGTGTTGCTAATATTGTTGATTCTATTTTTAAAAACTTGGTTAAAAAAATAGTTTTAAATAAAAATTATATGAATACAATTAACCATTAAAATTTTAGTGGTAGACTCAAGATCTATCATAAAATTAAATAATAAATAAAAACTTTAATTAAAAAATATTAGCATAATAATACAAGGATGTCATGCCCATATTTTAATCAACCCATTTTTTTCTATAAAATTTCACCTAATATTGACGATAATTAATAATTAAAGTTGCAAGATTTAAAGGTGTAAATAGTTCTCTCTAATTTTAATCATACAAATAAATAACATATCAATCGAGATGATTTTAAAATCACATTTCTACACCCATATTAATCTACTACTAGGGCATATTCATGTAAAAGGTCAACTCCACCCTTAATTTAATTAATGTGATTAGTTATAATATTTTATATCTACCCTCACTTGATAATCTCCCCAATAAATTAGTATATATATACTTATCTATTATGTGGAACATTTAATTAAACTCATTAATAAATTTATGTAGTCATTTAATAATCTCATCATTTATTTTCCAACAAAAATATCTTCATTTTATAGATTTATTTTAAATGATTACAAAAATATTAATTATTATTATTATGGACGAAAAAATAATATTTATTCAAAATATTTAAAAGCAAATATTACAAATTTCCAGATGATGATTGCCATCATAATATACAAAAGAAGGAGAATCCATGAGAGAATCTTGCAAACCCAGAAGGTATTATCCATAGAAAACATAGAAGGTCTAGTAGACCCATTCCAACCATAGCTTGAGCTACTACCCATCCCTCCTTTATTCATCATTAATAAACTTGAGGAGGTACTATGATTTTTCATAATTCAAATTATCCTATTTAGTGACACTCCAATCTTGACCTCCTTCAAAATCCCATTTAGCAAGGCAATCTGGAAACCTGTTCCATTCTCTAGGAATATGGACAAAGAAAATATTATCAAAATTAGTCGCCAAGCCAAGAATTTGTTGAACCACCCTAACAATCTCCAAGATGCCTCTTAGAAATTTATTTTATTCAACAACGAAACTAGAATCATGGAGTCCATTTCACAGATAACCCTTCACCATCCTTTGATATATGGACTTTTAAGGGATGTCATAACTTATTATTATTATGATATTTGATTTAAATCACTAAGAATATTATTTTTTTCAAATTAAACTAATAACATTTTAACTATTTTTTGGTTCTCTTAGTTTAACACTTGCAAAATAATTAAAAATAATCATGACTCATGATTGATACTCTCTTTGTCTATAAATATTTATATGTAAAAAAATTTAATGGATTCCCAAAATTATTTTATCTAAGAAAATTATTCTAATTTAACATTTGATTTAAATTTACAATAATAATTAAAAAAAAAAACATGTGTTTGAACAACAAACACCATTATCCAGGAGAAGGATAACCTGATCGCTCCATTGGAGATCTTTTCTTCCAAACATCATTTATTGTAAATCATTTACGGTCAATAGGTAATCATGGAAAATAACTGCTAGGATAACTTGATCGCTCCATTGGAGATCTTTTCTTACAATTCAATCTACCCTCCTTCGAAATGCCGATGTTGTTGTTTTTGGTTTGTCCACATGTAGAAGGGATTGATGCATTATGGGGGTTCATGATCTTGCAAGGCAGGGGCTGTCTCCCCTAACTCAGATGATTCTCAATTGTGCCCTAATCCACCCTTCTCTGTGGACTAGTCCTCACAACAGATGGATGTTCATCCGCTAAATTTTATAGAGGTCATAAGGAATGGGCATCATATTAATAAGGCGTGTATACCTTCATCAAATATTCCTATAAACAACTCTTCTTTAGCCCCCTCTCCAACCCAGACATCCATCAACATTTCACCCCCTTTCTCTATATGACACTCAGACTTAGTTCCAAAAATTAGTTTGGACGATTTCACTAGTGTAAGAGAGGAATATCTTCAGAACATGCACTCATTTGCAGATTTATGAAGACCTGGCCAAACTTACCTGACCTCCACTCTTGGATTTGCAAAAACTAGAAAGAGTTCATGGAAGAGGAAATTAACATCTACCCCTGTGCCAGGGGTTTTTTTATTCTTGAATTTGAGTCTTTGGGAGACAAAGAGGTGGTTCTCAACACTGGTCCTTGGTTCTTTCGTGGAGGCTTCTTATGCATTAAGCCTTGGTTCTCTACCTTTGATCCACAAATGGAGACCTTTTCCTCTACATTTTTTGGGTACATATTCCTTATGTCAACAATTTGTTCTTTGGAGGGCACACATTCCATGTTTACTTCCTTATCTACAACCTTTTCTCTTATGAAGTATTACTTGATTGATATGTGCTTTTTTCTAGAATACATCACTAGATTCTTTGATATGTTTATTGCACTTGAATTATCACAAAGAATAGATATAGGTTCTTTGTACTCAACCTTGATGTCTTTGAGTGTCTGCTTCATCCACAAGACTTGACTACAACATATTGTTGCTGCAACATACTCTACTTTAGCTGTAGAAAGAGTTACTGATTCTTGATTTTTGCTCATCCAAGAAACAAGTTTGTTTCCTAGAAAGAATGCTCCACCACTAATGCTTCTTCTATCATACACACTTCTAGCCCAGTCAACATTGGTATAGGCAGTTAAAGTGAAATATTTGCTCTTGGGATACCACAGTCCAAAGTCAACAATAATTTTGATGTATCTAAAAATTCCTTTTACTGTGTTGACATGAGACTCTTTTGGAGTAGCTTGAAATATTGCAACCATGCACAGTGCTTGCATAATATCTAGTCTTGATGTAGTTAAGTAAAACAAGCTTCCAGTCATTGACCTATACATTGTTTGATTTGCATTTGGTGACTAATTTGAGTTGCTCAACTTACATCCAGTTATCATGGGGGTAATATATGGTATGCTATCCTCCATACCAAACTTCTTAAGCATTTCTATAGCATACTTAGTTTGAGATATAAATATCCCATCATCAGTTTGTGCTATCTGTAAACTAAGGAAACATGACAAATCTCCTAGCATTGACATCTCAAATTCATCTTGCATTTGGACTACAAATTATTTACACATCTTGTCATTGCTACCACAAAAATATGATGTCATCCACATATACAACAATAAAAATCATATGCTCACTTTCAAATTTGAAACAAAAAATACTATTTGCACATCCTTTCTTGAATCCTTGTTGTCATAGATACTAGTCTAATCTTGAATACCATACAATGCTTTCCTTAATCTGCAAACATAATCTTCTTCCTTTGATAACTAAAAACCTTATGGTTGTTGTATGTATACTTCTTATTCAAGCTTTCTATTGAGGAACACAAATTTAACATCCATTTGATAGACTTTAAATCCTTTATAAAATGAAAATGCAAGAAACATTCTTATAGCTTCTAATCTTGTAATAGGTGAAATGTTTCTTCAAATTCTATCCCTTTAACTTGTGCATAAAACCTGCACACCACTCTTTCTTGATTCCTTACTGCAACTCCATCTTCATTTAGCTTGTTTATAAACACTCATGTAGTGCCTATCAAATTTTTGCTTGGGGGTCTAGGAACCAATTCCCATGTTTTGTTCTTCTTTATCTAATGTAGATCTTCTTCCATGACTTTTATGTAGATCTCATCCTTGCTCGCCTCAACATAGCTTTTAGGTTCAATCTGAGATAAGAGAGCAAAACTTACTTTTTCCTCATTCTATGCAACTCTTCTCCTAGTCAAAACACCATCATTTTTGTTGCCAATTATTTGATCCACATGATGATCCTTTTGGACATATTTTGATGGAGCTTTTTGATGCAGAGCTAGTTGTCTTTGATCCAAACCACCACAATACAAGTTGATTCAAACAACAAATTGACTCTCAAAACCCCAACAAAACACTCATTCACATAAACTCACCCTTTGTCTAGAAGGTCTGTAGACCTAAATTTTGCAACTTATACTCCAAAAACCCTCCCAATCAACAAACACCTTGCTATTCAGATACCCTTTAAAGCATACTATAACATACCTAAAAATCTCATTAGGTTACTTTGTATCAACTTCCTTAAAATCAAGAAATTACACCACCCTAGTAGACCAATTAGGTAACTTTTTCAAAGGAAGTGCCTCAAATACTTGTAACCAATTCTAAATAACAACTCATACCTTGTTAACAGGTGACATAAGGCTCAAATTAACAATTTTTAGAAGAAAAAAACCTCATCTAGCCACTATAATAGAAAAGCCTCACTTTTCACTTGTTAGGGGTAGGGTTTATTGGAACTTGGTGTTACCAACCTATCACAACACTGTCAACACCTCCAACACACTTGGATATGTCTTCCCAAACTCACAAAACCATATCACAACCTTTACTCATAGTATTTCATCAAACTCTTTCGTAAACCCATCTCTTTCAGGCCTAAAATTCACCAAAACATCTTAGGACAGTCCTCCAAACTTCACCAAATCCTTCATACAGACTAAACCTACTACTCTACCATCCTAAATCTACTAGCATGAGCCTATTCCACTTAGAAATAGGGAGGACAGAAGGTGGAATGGTCTTTATGCCATTAATGGAGCCTCAAACCCTTTATTCAACACCTACAAACCTGTCTATTGTAATTTAGCAATATATCTCCTTAAATTCAATGAAAAACCTCCAAAATAGATTCAAATTAAAGCTAAGATAGGTCTACACCAATTTCCACAATTTTTTGAACAATATGCTGCTATATGGGCACGTACAAGATTCTGTAACTACAAAAATTGAATGCAAAATACAAAATTTACTGTCAACAGGAAGATTTATTAAGGTTTCTTCAAAAAAAAAAATTCTAACCCCTTGCATCAAGGTTCTCCAACCTTTTTAAACACTAACCAATCCCATCCAATGGTTCAAACTGCCTCTTAACCTCAAATGACTGTTAGACTTCCCAAAGGTCCAATTCTGCAACTTTTCCCCAAGATATCAACTTTTTACAAATGTGACAAAATATGACAAATTGAACTTAGGGACCCAAAAAACATGAAAAAATAGACCTTAACCAATGACTCAAAACTCAAAACACACCAAAATATGACCTAAGACCTTTCATCTTCCTAAAGTTGCATTTTGTCAACTTTTTACAATTTTGCATTTTTGTACATCTTTTGACAATTTTGCACACTTACAAAGATGAACTCCTAATACATGATAAATGGTAAATTTAGACCTTATTGACTCAACCAAAGACCTAAAACCCCTAAGACAACCTAGCAAAGAGAAAACTTGAACAAACTCAACTGAAATGGATTGGTGCTCCTACACCACTTTTTTAGTCTCTTCTTCAGTCTCTTCATCAACAATCTCTTCTTGACAATTTGATTCATCTTCAAAGTTATCTTTGTCAGATTTTACATGTTTTATATCTTCATCAATCTTGAAATTGATACTTTCTACAATCTTGTGCAACCTTTTTTTATAACATTTGTAAGCCTTGCTTTGGGTGGAATATCCTAGAAATATTCCTTCATCACATCTTGAATAAAAGCTTCCCAAATTATCTTCTTCTCTTTTGAGTAGCACTTGCTACCAAACACTTTGAAATACTTGATAGATGTTGGCTTACCATACCATAGTTCATAGGGAGTCTTGTCACTGTTTACTCTAATTTGAGCTCTATTCAAAATATAAACTATGGTATGAACTACCTCTCTCCAATACACATTTGGTAATTTTGCCTCATTTAACATTGTTCTAACCATTTCCTTAACTATCCTATTCTCTCTCTCTACTACTCCATTTTGTTGTGGAGTTCTTGGTGTAGAATATTGTCTTTTGATTCCATGTTTCTCACAATATTCAATAAATTCACTAGATGTGAATTCTCCACCTCTATTTGATCTTAAGAATTTTGTTCTTCTACCAATCTCCTTCTCAACCATCCTTCTAAATTTTTTAAACATCTCAAATTCTTGTGACTTGTCTTTTAGGAAGGTTACCCATGTCATCCTTGTATAGTCATTAATCAACAACATGAAGTATCTTTCACCTTTCAATCCTCTTGTCCTTGTAGGACCACACAAATTAGTATGAACCAATTACAATGTTTTTGTAGTTGAATACTCTTTTGTCTAAAATTTAACCCTTGTTTGCTTACCTATTTGACATTCTCTGCAAGTGGTGTTTACAGGCTTAGTTATCTTAGGCATGTGCCTTACCAATCCTTTTGATCTCACTTTCACCAAATCATAAAAATTAACATGCCCCATTCTCCTATGCCACAACCAACTCTCATCCACTTGTCCTATTATACAATTTCAACCTTTTACTTCACAAAGATTATAAAGGTTGCTATCTATTCTTACTCCTCATGTAATTGTTTTTCCATTTTTCCTTATTTTACAACCTTTAGAATTAAATGTGATCTTGTAACCATTGTCACACATATGAATTACACTCAATAGATAGTGTTTCAAACGTTCAACATAAAGGACATCTTTTGTAGGTGATTTACCATCTATGCTTATTGTTCCTTTGTTAGAATTGTGAAACAAGCACAAAACCACGAGCCACAAGATCAAATAACAAACAAATACACCTTCTACGTGAGAGATCTGCAAACAATATATGCAATATTCTTCAACAAGAAAAATATATAGAAGAAAAATACTTTCGACAAGATATGAAAGCTCTAGATATTCTCCGTGAGTAATTACAATGAGGGTTGAATGCTTATAAGAACAAAGCCCTAAATGAGAAAGAGATTAGATCATGACAAGTGTCAACATCACATGAGATGAGATATAATGATCTAATATTAACTCAATTAATAAAGAAATCCTAAGTTTAGCTTAAGTGTATGAGAATAAATTATACTAATAATCAATTAAAGATTAATTAATTATTAGCTAATGTATGATAACTCTAACATCTTTTACCTCAAATTTTTACTGCAGTGTTATCACCTAAACTGACTAATCCTTCCTTGATTTTCTTAAGTGGGATGGATTTTCTTTTGTCACTAGTCATATGCTTAGAAAAACAACTATCTATTACCCACAAATTTTTCATTTTGGTATGAAGTGTCATTTGTGCAATCATTGATTGTGTGGGATTCTTCTCTTTTTCCTTCCACACCTTCTTAGGTTTCTTCCCTACCTTCACTTCCTTTTCTTTAGAGACTTTAGACTCATTATTCATTTTAGGAGGTGCATTTTTCTTTTTCTCATTTTATATATTTGTTCTACAATTTTTAGCTATAAGACCAAAATTGTTACAATTGTAACACATTACATTCATATCTAGTAAAGGAGCAAGCAAACATGTATTATTTCTTACAAAATTTGTACTCCTTTTAGGATTAATTCTACAATCTCTAGCCCTATGACCAAACTGATTACAAGTATAATAGTACCTATAGAATTATGAGGAATACCTGGTCATAGCATTTCCTTTAGCAGGATGAGGGGTCATCTTTGCATTGTATTCTTCACATCTCTCACCCTTGTGAATCCATCAACATTAGTCATCCTTATGTTTTGCCTCTTTTTCTAATGATTAGGAGCTAAATGGTTGTTCTTGTCTGCAATAGGCTTCTTTTCTACCTCCACATTCTTCATCTCAGCTAGTTTCTTCTCATCTCGGATCTGTTCATTCCTTCTTTCTCACCACCAAACTTTTCTGTGCATACCCAAATCTCTCATTATATATTTCTGGTAAAAGTACTATACTGCTCTCGAACCTAAAACTAGTTTTTCATTAGGCTTTTGTGGTAACCCAATAAATCCATCCAGAATATCACGACTCTTTAGCACAGGCCTTTTCTTTTTTTCTCCACCATCTCTTTTTCCAGTTTTCTTATTTATTCTGCCCTCATGTTGATCAACCAGTACATGGTTTTAAGACTATCCATCTTGGAGTTCTTTTGGCTTTTCTGCTTGCATCCAAGCCTACCGGCAGTTGGATTTAAATCAATTTTTTTGTTATTCTCGTTCTCCTTTGTACGATCTTATTTCTAATGTTTATTCTCCTTTTAAGACTAATAACCTCCTCTCTTAGATTATCAATCTCTTCTAAGGCACAAATGAGTTCTCCTCCAAGGTCAACTTATCCTTCTTCTTAATATTCTTCACCAATATCCTCAACCTTTCCATTCTTTTGTTCTTCAGAGTCTTTTTCCATGAAAAAAAAATCACCTTCTTCCATCACAAAGGCACAATCTTGTTCATCATCTAAACTATCACTAGCATCAGATGAATCACTTTCCTCTTGATTGTACAGACTCTTTTTTTTCTTCTAAAAATTTTTCTTCTTAGGAAAGTAGGGTTTCTTATTTTTACCATCTACTTCTTGTTCTGAGTTATCCTTCTTACTATAAGGGCATTTAGCAGAAAAATGACCTACTTTACTATAGTCAAAGCACTTGAAGGGTAACTTACCTCTATACTTTTCGGAGCCTCTTCTTAATCTTCTGATGAATTTTTCTTCTTCCTCATTAGTCTCTTCATGTTTAAATGTGGAGGATTCTTCCTTGTCTTTTATGGATACTCCAACCTTCTCCTTATTGGCAGCCTTGAATGCAACTTCTCTTTTTGATGACTTTGCATTTCCCATCCTCATTTCATATGAAGTAAATATGTCATACAGTTCATCAAGAGTAAGTTTATCTAGTTCTCTTGCTTCCTCTATTGTAGATATCTTGGAATCATACTTGGATGGCATGGATCTTAACACCTTTTGTATAATTATTGGATCCTTTACTTCTTCTCCAAATCCTTTGATTGAGTTCACAATCTCATCAACTTTGAGAAGTTAATATGCAATCTTTTATTCTTAACTCATGTGACTTTCAAACTTGGATCTAAGAGTTTTTAACTTTACCAAATTCACTTTATCATCTCCTTCTTAGATTCTTTTCAACTTATTCTAGAAATCATGTGTAGTTTGATAATGCATTACTTTGACAAATACTAAACTTGTCAATCCACAGAGAATAACATGCTTTTCCTTTGCATTGTTCTCATAGTCCTTTCCTACAACATCAGTAGGAGCAATAGACGAAGGTGTGTCTCCATTATTAATAGACATCCACACATCAAACCCTAAGGATGCCAAATATGTCTCCATCATAATGCTCTAGAAGGCATAATCTGATCCATCAAACCAAGGTGCCTTATTTGTAGATGAACCCTCTTGAACGGGCCATTATCTTCACTTGTCCAAGATCTACCTAAGCTAATTAAGCTCCTCTTTAGGAACCAGTAATATGATATCACTCAATGGAACACAACAATCTACCGAGAGGGGGTTAATTAGTAGATCATCAAATTCTAGTCCTTTGTACAATAAACCCATTAATTCCTTTAAGCCCTTAATGTAGATTGAACTAAATATGCACACACAAAAATTCATAACACAAGATATAATATGGAAACCCAAGATGGAAAACCATAGTGAGAATAGGCCGCCAAGATCTACTATCCCAATCCAGCTCACGAATATCTCCTACTCATGCTTAAGGGCACCAACCCTAAGGAGACACCAATCCCCATTTTAGGAGCAGCCACTCCAAGGAAGCACTAACTCCCCACATTGAGCACTTACCCTGTTATTTGATGGCACCCACCAATTAGATTTACAAAAAAAATTATAATTTTTTTCTCTTGAACACAATTCAATGTTGCAACCCTATTTGCAATAGCTCAATACTTTATTGCTATTTCTACAACTCAATTCTTTGCTCTACACCTCTTTGTTTTGTACCTTGAATGTAAACCTTGATCAAAGATCTCTAATTTTTGTTTGGGTTCTACTCATTCACTACACCTTACACTTTTCCTTTCTTCTATTAATGCATTCTCTGTCTACCTCAAAAGATCATAGATACACCTTGTTGCTTTTGCACTTTTCTCCTTTTATTTTAGTGCATTCTTTATCTTCCTTAAAGCTCACACATACATCTCTCTATAACAACTACACTTAGGAAAATTTACAATATCTTCTATTTGTATACCTTCACCAACCTGCAATCATTTCCTCAAGCATTGCATAATCCCCTGCACAAATTCTCTGCTAGGGTTTACTCATTATCTTCTTTTGCAAGCCACCTATCCACCTATCCATACACTCTGCTCATAAAAATTAGGTTCATTGAATTTTCCAAACATAGCAACTTGTAAAACCCTAAACTTGATATACATTTAATGCCATATCCTTGTGTTTCCATTTTGATTTTGTTCTTTACTACTTATGTAGTTTGTGCTACCACTCTACACATCCTGTCACCAATCAAACTTGTCATTGGAGTCGATAAACCAATTAAATTCATTTATAGTGTCGGTTTATAGTTGAAACCATCGTTCACACTGTTATAGCCGTTAAATGCCTTCAAGTTTAAACTATGACCATTGATCTACAATTTTCATGCCATAATCTGACACATTTCCTTTAATCTTAGCACCTTTAAAGCATGACCATTCAGTTAATGTCTTTAAAATTATTTTAATTGATCTCCCTCTCATATGCTTTTCTTAGCGCAGGGTCCCACTAGGACACATGTCACTCGCCCGAAATCCTATAAGGTAGAGTCAAGGGCCCACCATTTCCCAATGGGCTGGAAAAATGCCACCATTTGTCACCTACATCACAAAATAATTCACTACACTAATGTGAATTGACTTATCAAGCAATCAATTATTGCCGGATGTCTTTGTGACATCATCTTCCACTACCATAGCCTGTCACTTTTTGTTGGTCCCATTGGACTGTGTAATCAACCCACAATCCTGCAGGGCTAGACGAGGACCCACCACACACGTTGCAGGTTAGCAAGGACCACTTGACCTTACAAGATTGATTGCTGCCATTGATCAAGCAAGGGAAAATATTTAATGCATGACAAGAAAAATTAAATTCATTAGATATTTTCCAAGTCAATAATCACTAGGTAAAGGGGCCAATCACACTGACGACTCCAACGAATTAAGTGATAAATTAAGCATCCCGCAACAGTCAATCACCAGTCAACACAAGAATATAATTTTTGATCAATGCCATGATTGTAACAACTTAGGGTTTATTTTACAAGCCCTAATTCTGTCCAAGAGAAAAAATATAATAATTCTAAGCTCAAACTTTATCCTTCGATTCTACAAATCACACCTCTGAGAAGCTCTTGAAAAACCCACATCAAATATATAGTATGTTTTCTCCTCTGACTTATAGAAGTGACCTCTACAATGTCATGACAATATTTGAGCAATTTTGCCATAATTTCAAAACATTCTCTTCTCTCCATCATGCATCACCAGCTCGTCTAGATCCTAACCACAAATATCCATGACACCTTTTGACATCATGCCAACAATCTCCCATATAGGATATCACCCAGATATCCCATTTTAACATCAATGACAACATTATGCCAACACTACCCTCATCCAAGGATTTAAGGATTACAAGATCATATCCATAATATAGTGTAAAAGTATAGTTAATTGTGAGACCTAAACATATGAATTCCTTTATTGTAATAAAACATATTGCAACTCTTATAACACTATCAATAAAGATATTAGAGTTGAACTAGAAGGTGGTAGAGTACAAGGGTATCTTTTAGCTACTAGAGGACACTATGCAATGAGGCATACCATTGGTTTGTTTCCTCGAAAAACTTTACCTACGGATTATTTATATCATATATCATTTTTAGAAATTGATATTACATAATAGATCCATGAAATCATGGAGAAATTTGCATATTATGATTATCTCATCACCTTTTAGTAGGAAAATTGTGCTTACACATAAGAAACATGACACATGGAGGTTACACATTGAGTGTAGACCACTCAAAAAGATCACTATATAAAATCTATATCCTCATCCAAGGATTAGGGATTTATTGGACTAGCTCGACAATGAAAAATTCTTTATCAATATTGATCTTAAGTATAAGTACCATCATATTCCTATTGATACTACATATATGGAAGATAGAATTCAAGGAAAAATAAGGTTTATTTGAGTGGTTAGTCACAAATTTTGACATAAAAAATGATCTAGACACATTCATGTATATCATGAATTAAATTATTAGGCCTTTCACCATTTCATTTATTGATTTCAACCTTGACATTTTTTTAGTAAAA
>VDFB02000008.1:102348138-102359220 GCA_007258455.2 Sequoia sempervirens | reverse complement strand
AAGGATATAAAATCAAGATTAATAATATATTCAATTTGCTTAATATTGTCATCATCAATTCATTAACATCATGATGGGGTTGGTATGGTTCTCCTAAAAAGGGGAATTATTCTACAAGGGATTGGTTATGGAAGGGATTTGGTTTAGACTTTCAAAATCTAGTGAGTTTCTTTATGCTAGGAGCCATGTTAGCCTTGAGTTAAGACTTGTTGTGGTAGAGAATGGGTGTAGATGACTTGATATAATTGGTTTGGGATTAAAATGAGTGGGAAAGAGGAAGTCATTTGGAATCAAGGTTTAATTTTATGGTTATATTTGGATGGTTATGTTGAATTAGGATATGAAAACCCAAATGGATAATATCCTTAGGTAATCTTATGAGTGGCTTTGGGATGTATTTGATATATGGTATGTATTTAGATAAGATGATTTCCAAAGATGGGCATAAATGGTTTGAATGAACTATGTGGATTATAAGGATTGATTTCCTAATTTATTAGATTAATGGTTATGTCACACATGTTAGATTCTACGGATGCTTTGGTTTTATTAATATTTTGGAATTTACATATTATTATAATGTTCCAAAGCTTAGATTATGGGCCCCATGATAGTTAAGGGTCTCAAGGATGGTTAAAGGTTATATATATGATTTTGATTAAAATGGGATCCAAAGGTGATCTTTAAATTATCAAAGGATTTCTTTTGAGGATGGTAGGATTATCTGATAATAAAGGTTTGTTTAGATGGTGTATAAATTATAATGAAATGACTTAATGTTCAAGGATAACTTAAAGCTTTCAAATATTTGGATTTGATTTGAGGATGGCTAAGGTTGTGGATTAATTTGGATAATGGGCAAGTTTAAACTTTTGATGGAGGATGAGGTTTGGATGAATGAGTAACAAAGGGATAAGCCCTGTAAACCCAAAGGTTTGGGAATGATTTGGAAATAGAAGAGAATTAAGATTTGGATAGTGGATAAAATATTAAGACTCCAAGATTGGGGTTAGGATTAATGGTTTAGGATAGACTAAAGATTGGTTTGGATGAGAGATGAACCAAATTCTTAAAGATTATGCTAATATAAAATGATGGATAAGAAATAAAGTTTAAAAGGAATTGATTTTAATATATTTTAAGTGATTAACTAAAATATTATGTGATTTTATATTTTACTTTGGATACTATAAGGGATGGAATAATTTTTAGAATTGATGGAGGGATTTAGAGTAGAAGTCCTAAGGTTTGGACTAATGTGAGGATGGTATATGAGGATTAATGTGAAATGATAATGGGTAGGTGTTATAGATGGACAAAGGATATAAACTATATGGGAAAGGGTTAAGGTTTGGGAAATGGATCGAAATTATAGGAAACACCTAAAATGCTAAAAATCTAGAAGCACTTCACTGATTGGTGGAATAGCAGTGACGAACAAGATCAGATGGTACGTGGCACCGTTTTCACCGGTTATATGGTACGTGACGAAAAGTGTCTTATTTTTCTTTCTACTACCTAGTCTGCTCTATAAATCAACATCGAAGGCACTCGACAAAAACATCTCGAAAGCTTAGTTTTTTATTAACTTTTTTGGTGCTCACTATGGAATTCCTGAACATTTCATGGATTTCCATGTTTGTAATCGTTCTCCTCGCAGGCTTTATACTAGGAAAACCTAGCAAAAAGTCCAAGATGCCCCCTGGACCAGCACCCTTACCCATCATTGGTAACCTTCATTTAATCTCCCGTCTTCCTCACAGATCCTTCTGCTCTCTTGCCCAAAAATACGGCCCGATTATGACCATTCACTTGGGTTCCCTCCCAACAGTCATTATATCATCTCCTGAAATGGCTAAACAGGTCCTCAAAACACAGGACCACATATTTGCAAGCCGCTCTCCCATGGGAGATAACGACCATATCTTCAGCCCCCAGAAAGTTACCATATCTCCATAAGGCCCATACTGGAAATTCATTCGCAAAGTCCTAGTCTTGGAGCTTCTTTCTCCCAAGAGATTGAAGTCCTTTGCGCCCCTCAGAGCCCAAGAAGTTTCTGCCATGATACACTCCATACTACACAAAGCCATCGCCAATGAGAACAGTGGCATCAACCCCAGTGCTGTAAATGTATCCAGGGAGGTGGGTTTTCTTACAAACAATACCATCTGCAGAATGTCATTTGGGAAGATATGCAATGAAGATGAGATGGGGGGAAGAGTATTCAAAGAAGTTTTGGATGATGTGCTTGCTCTAGCTGGTGGTTTTAACTACAGCCATTACATTCACCTGTTGGGTTGGCTTGATTTGCAAGGAAATGGACGAAGACAAGCCAAACTTACTGAGATTCTTCATTTGTTTGTGGAGAGAATTGTGGAAGAACACTTTGAAAGAAGGAAGAATCCAATGGCTTGGAGTGTGAGGACTTTGTGGATTTGCTGCTTTCTTTTTCTGAAGATGAATCCATGGAGATCAAGATTACACGAGACCAGATCAAGATGAATCCATGGAGTGTGATATCTCAGTATACTCGTTTTTTTTATACTTCTGTTTTAGGTGTTTTGTTTCCTGTTCTTTAAAATCATTATGCGTAGCTTATGCCCAGATTTGTTTGGGATCTACTGACCATATTATGGCAAGAATCTATGAATCTAAGTTGCATAGATCTAATTTTATTAAGTTGTAGGTAACTGTAGAAACAGGGGCATTGATGTAGAACAGGGTCCATATGAAGCAAGTCAAATATGTGACGGATTTTGCCATGTTTGGATATTGCCTTTTCCGGTTAATATTTTAGTTATTGTCGTTTTTTGGGATACTGCTTATTGTAGGTAACTTTTTATTTTGTCCTGCTTTGAAATTCATTTCATCGGATTGGTTTTGATTATTTTGTCCTGCTTTGAAATTCATTTCATGGGATGGGTTATTACGCTGTCAATGGTTTTTAATTTTTATCTTGGTGATTCTTTTAAAGCTTTCAAAGCAATTAAAATATAAGAGATATAAATCTAAAACAAGTAGAGGAGGTTCATATCATTGTAATTACTATGTGTTGAAGTAGTAGTAAATGGGTAGGTAAGGGTCTAATCATTTTTAATGTTTGATTTATTACATGTTGTGTTCATGTCTATTCTAAATTGTAGCAACATGTTATGTATTTTTTAGGACTTGTTATCCGCAGCCACAGATACTTTAGGAGGTACACTAGAATGGGCAATGTCAGAATTACTTAGAAATCCTTCAACAATGATGAAAGCTCAATGCGAGGTTGATTATGTTATTGGATTCAACCGTATGGTAGAAAAATCTGATCTACCTCATCTTCAATATTTGCAAGCAGTAGTGAAAGAAGCATTAAGACTTCACCCACCCGCTCCTCTACTCCTTCCACATATGTCTATGGAACAATCAACAATAGAGGGGTGTCAAATACCAGAGAAGACACAAGTTCTTGTCAATGCTTGGGCTATTGCGAGAGATCCAACTGCTTGGAAAAAATCTGATGAATTCAAGCCAGAAAGATTTATGGGGACCGCAATTGATGTCAAAGGTCAAGATTTTGAACTCATACCATTTGGTTCGGGAAGAGGATGCCCTGGAATTAGCTTGGCTTTGTCTTTGGTCCATCTTGGCCTTGCACAA
This sequence comes from Sequoia sempervirens, assembly GCA_007258455.2. Taxonomy (NCBI): domain Eukaryota; kingdom Viridiplantae; phylum Streptophyta; class Pinopsida; order Cupressales; family Cupressaceae; genus Sequoia; species Sequoia sempervirens. Next base: position 102,355,578 of record VDFB02000008.1, on the reverse strand, counting down.
CTATTGCATTGCTTCAATTGGAGTCTTCCTCAAGGGATAACTCCAGAAAAATTGGATATGTCAGAAGTCTATGGTCTTACCATGCCAAGGGCAATGCATCTTCATGCCATTCCAACTCCCCGCCTTCCACTAGAAATTTATGAACCAAAAGCCTAAATTTGTGGTTTCCTACTAATAGTCTACTTAGGTAGTGTGTTTCTAAATCTATGATTATTTTCATATAGTATGCTTATTAATCCTTAAGTGTTACATAATGTTGGAATAAAGGGGATTTCCAAAATTATTTTGGATTGGTAAGATATGATATAAAATATTTGGTTTTGACACAAAATCTACTATTCTATACCAATGGCTTAGAGATGTGTTGCATGCTAAAGATGGATTGGTATAGTTAAACAAAATTCACAAAGTAAACTCTCATAAATTAAAACAAAAATGCTCCTAATAAGTTACTAAATTTAATTTGAGATTTTATATCTAGATGGTTAATCTAAAGATGATTGGGCAATAAAAAAAGGTACATAAAGAGTTCTGAACTAAAATAGTTGGATTGAAGAAGTTTATAATAGATAAATTATCATGAAAAATCAATTATTTCTATGAGAAACCTTGATTGATATGCATACTTATTGTTGATCCATCCCTATAAGATGTATATTCGAACTAAAATAATTTTCTCATTCAAATGACACGTAAAAAATGGTAAGGAAATATATTAAATAACTAAATCTCTTACAACTGGAGAAAAGGAGAATATATCATGCAAAAAATCCTCTCCAAAAAAAAAAAAGTGAAGGAAGAAGGACCCAAGGTGATATTGGGCAAGGATAAATTACATCATAGATACAATAAACATCCCCCTCAATAAGAGAGAAAGTATATGAAGGAATAAGAAGCCTCCAAAATAATGTTATGAAGATAAACATAAAGAACACCATTGAAACACGAAAAAACTACAAATAAATGTCAAAAAATGATTGGTATAATGCTTAAAGTTAAGAACCTCCTATAAAATTAGGATTTAAAGATTATGATTAAATGGACAAAAATATACATGAGTGAATCGAATGACATGAGTTGAACAATGGTAAGATGGCTAACCAAGGCAATGTAATTAGAAAGACAAAGATATAGATGACACATCAATTTTTATGAGCAAACCCAATGAAACTACTCAACCAATGCATAATGTACTTCCAGTTGAAAATATAGGTGCTAATTTAGTGTAAGGAAATCTAGTCAACTAAGGATAGAAGATCACCTCCATAAATAGGAATGCAAAATTTTCTATATGGTATATGTTCCATCTTAAAATTCATGGATAACTATCTACTCCATCCACCTAGTATATAGTAACAAAAACTAGATATATATTTCACTCCAAAATGAAACAAAGGAAGAATTAAACACCAATAGTATGATATTCCCCATAATTTTGACAAGAGAGAGGTATGGAAGGTCCACTAAAACTATGTCACAATACATTGTAGGAAGGAGAAGAAACAACATCAAAACATACACAAGATATTAACTAAAAGTGAAAAGGGATATGCAAAACAAGACACACACACATGAAGATAGACAAGTTTGTGATTACAAATAAAAAAGTTCACAAAAAAAACCCCCATGGTACATTATAAAATAATGTGAGTATAAAATGGTATAACATGATGTGCAAGATCCACAAAATATAGGTATGTAATATGTGACACTATCAAGTATTGTGTTTACAACTAAAGATGTTTATTCAATATAGGCTTATCATTTTCAAAAGAGGCCACATTCTAAAAATACAAATAAATCAACTAAAAATCGAGATCCATCGAACTTTAAAGTAAAGTCAGGTGATCAAAATAGGTCCGTCAGGATTCGGCGTCGTCATAAATTCTGTCCGAATCGAGATCGCTTCCGGGATCCATCGAGATCCGAAAGATCAGATCAGGATCAGGAAAACCGGAAGTAAAGTCCGTCGAAAATCGTCGAAAATTAAAGAAATCAGATCGAGATCAGATCGATCAAATCGAGCGACAAAACGCAGATCAAGATCAAGACCAGATCAGATCAGATCAAATCCGGGCAGATCGAAAAATCAAAATCGGCAAAGATCAAAGATCAGCGATCAGATCAGGAAAGATCCATCGATCAGGATCTCAGCAGGCTTTGCCTATCTATATTTCATTATCTATCCAATCTCTCTCTTCCTCTTTTATATTGTCTTCACTACTCTTCCTCTATCTTTCTCTCTCTTTCCTCTTTCTCCACTCTCTTTCTATTTTATCTCCCTCTCCCTCTTTTTCTCTTGATTTTTCTACCTCTATATATATATATATATCTTTGTCTCCTATTTTCTCTATCTCTCTATCTCACTCTCTCTATGTGACTTTATATCTATCTATACCTCTCCTCTTCTCTATTTTCCTATCTCTCTTACAATCTCTATCTCTTTCTCTCTCCCTCTTTATTCCTCTATATCTCTACCTCTATCTCTCTTTCTCTCTTTATTTCTCTTTGCCTCCCTGTCTATTTATCTTTCTATCTCTGCATCTCTATCTTTATTTCTCTCTAACTATCTATCTCTCTCTTTGTCTAACTGCTTCTCTTTCTCCTCCTTTGTCTCATTTCCCCCCTCTCTTTCTCTCTCTTCCTTTCTTTCTCTCGTTTCTCCCTTTACCTCTCTATATCTTATCTCTATCTCCCTCGCCCTTCTCTCTTCCTCTCTTTTTTTTTTTTTGTCTATTTTCCTCCTTAAGTGTGCAATGGGTACACTAAAGAGGTCTTAAAGGTGAATTATCATATTCTTAATTAAATGACATGCTACCCTTAGCATAAATCCCCTAGGACACGAGTTATCCTTGGGTTGTTGGCATAAAACAACTAATAAAAATTAGTCTCTCTCTCTCTATAACTTTTAATTAAATTTTATGTTTGGAATTGTTTTATTGTATAGATTAAAATAAAAATTCAAACTAGAATTATTCTACAATAATTAAAATTTAATAAGACAAATAATTATAAAGTAAATTCATTTTAATCATTTTTAATTATTTACATAATTTCATAAAAAGACATAAATAATTAAAATAAATTTCAAATTTAAATCTCAATAAAAAATATAATATAATAAACTAAATATAAAGTCAAAATATATCACAATCCAAATATTAATAGAAATAATAATTTTAAAAAATTAATAATAAATAATAAACTTTTTAAGATAATAAATAATTAAATTAAAAACTAAAACTATTTTTTTAATTTATTATAATTAAAATATTAATAAAATATATACCTTGAAAATATAATTAATATATATTATAAACAAGGTTAACATTAATTGAAAGATAAATTCAATATTAACAAATAAAAAATTATAAAATTAAATGTAAATATAATTAAATTTTTAAATAAATTAAAGTTAAAAGTTTAAAACAATACTTTAAATATTATATTAAAAATAAAAAAATTATATTAAAATTGTTAAAGAGTTCAAACTATTTTCTTAGACTATACTTTATACTCAATCTGCAATATAATTAAAATTTTATTACTGTTACATGTATAAATATAAAAACCATAGATGATATTAAGTTACCTAGCCATACATACGTTAATAATGTACCTAGCCATACATTCATACTGTCACGGTTTACATTCATCGGCATTGGGCAATGCATCGAGCCCTTCGTCCTTTCCCGCACCTATTTAAGTTCAAAAATATAACCGCAAAAAATAAATCGATGGAGAATCTACCTCCATGCGAAGGGAATAGGACGTGATGTCAGAGTGAAAAAATTTGTATTGAACATCCACTTTTTCACATAACAGTGACGTATTCCATTCTCTTTAAAAGAGAATAGAACAGTTAAATTGCATTGGTTTTTAAATATATTTAGTTTGATTTTTTTATTTTATTTAAATATATTTATTTTATTATTTTTATTTTAAATTTTTCAGTTTTAATTTTTTAAATTTAAATATTTATATTCATTTTATTGTTATTTATATTTTTTATTTTTAAAATGTTGTTTATTTAAAAATATAATTAAAATATTAATTTATTTTAAAAAGAGTTTATGTAAAATTTTAAATCTTTTTTCATTTTATTAATAAAGAGATTTCCATTAAGGTTCATTAAGGTTAACTATAATGAATTATCTAATTATAATTATGATATACATGTGGATAAGTAAATTCTTTTTTTTAATAGACAATTACTTATTGAAGAGCTTGTTAATGTCACTTCTTCAACATAATTATCTACATATGTTTATAATTGGTTGCTCAAAGCTCCTATACATACATAGATTCTTCATGACATTGGCACTATGATTACCTCTTCTTTTTTGCAAGGTGCATCTTCTCTTTGTAACCCACTCAATCTTTGTTCTCTTATCCTTTATCGAGATCCTTGTCGATCTCGACTCGGAAATTTCGGACGCCGGACGCCGACGATCCATTCGATCCGATGACCGATTTGTCGATGATCCTTTCCTCGACGGTTTTGATCGGTGGAAAGAGTTATTCCATTTGCATTTTCTATGGTCCTTCCATTGTTACCCATGCTACTACTACTATCACCATCCCCACCTCTACTCTAGATGCACTAGTGTAGAAGTTATTTTTGGCTAACTTATTTTCTCACTCTTCATGTCTATGTTATAAATAGTGGTCTACTCATTGCCTCTCGGCCCCATTCATTATTTTGATCAATTAGCTACAACATTTTTTGGCCATTTCCACAAGATTATGGACTTCAAACCTATTGTTTCAAATTGGTTAGAGTGTTCCCAAGGCTCTATGAGCATATTGACGATTATGTATGTTTGATTTAAATTACTTTTTGCTAAAATGAAACATGAACTTCCTAATTACAAGTTGCAAGGGATTTTTTTATAAGGGTTTACTATCCACTATATGTGATAATGCTTTTTTGTACAATTATGCTTCTTTCATGGATTTTTGTGCTCATGTCAAAGATGTCAAACTCAAATTACTTATTTCTAATGGTTTGAAATGTGGCTCCTCACATAAATATTCTATACCTTCTTACCCTTCCATGTTGAAAAGGGTAATCATAAGAAAGAATCTAAACTAACACTAATCATATGCATACTACTTCTAATGTTGTTTCTTTTAAGCATCAAACAACTAGGAGATTTACAAAGTTGAGTGAGACTCTAGATTATGTGCCCCAAACCCTATTGAGTGATAATTTGATTACTCTTCCCCTTATTCATCCACTCAACCCATCTAGAGGGCTACATACGAAATGAAATGAGTGCACTTTTTTAATTGTTATACTCCCCAAAAAATTACCATGGAAAAAACTCAATAAAACACAATCAACATATTGTTAAAAAATAGAACATCACCATAAAAATAGTACATAGCAAATGCATGGTAGGTGTTGTTATACTTCTGCACTACAACATAGTAGTGGAAATTCAAATAAGGTAGTTGATGTAATAAGTACCTGAGACAAATTTTTTTGATAGAGATGATAATACAGGTAGCTGGATTTGAAGAGTTGAAACATTTGTATGAAGCTAGTCCTAAATATACGGAAGCGTGGAAAGAATGTAATGAACTAGTAAATATAGATAGAAGTGACTTGATTATTTTATTCAAAATGAGATGTTCTTTAAGGGTAATTATTTGTGAATTCTTAGAAGCTTGGTGAGGGAGAATTGATCAAGGAGAAGCATAATTATATATTAGCATGTCATTTTAGTGTAGATAAGTCTATGGAATTAGTGAGTGACAACTATTTTTGGTCATAAATATAAAGAAAATGAGACAATTTATTCATAATGCCTCTATATAGCTAATTTCATCACTACTACAATGAGTGCAAGGTGAAGGAAATCTACATGGACCACAAGGTAAAGTGACAAACATGATTTATATGAGTTTATACCTTGTTTATTACAGAAGCATGGGATACTTGAGATTTGTGACTAAACTAGAATTCCTAGTGTAATGATTTATTCTTTTTAATTGTTTCATTGAGTCAATACATTCCCATATCAATGCCTTTCAATGGATAGAGTCACAGTTTACAAAGAGGAATTTCAAAGAAGTTAAGGACAAAATAATTGATCAAAGAATGAAAATATAATCAAGGTTTGAGTATCATAGAAAAAACATACTTAAGAATCCAAATGTTACTAAGTTGTAAAAATCCATTTGTAAATACATAATGATAATTACAAAGATTGTAATAGTTTTCAATAATGTTGTCACATATATCAAATCACATTTACTCTTATGCCAATAATTGTGCTAAGAGGAGATCTCTGTTACATTCAAAAATTCCCCTAAAAATATACCTACAATATTAGAGACATGAAAATTTCAATATTCTCTTATAAAACTTCAATAGAAGTCATTTCCTTCTTACAACTAAAATTCCAACACAAACTAAGTCTCATTGGAATAATCACTGGCCAATCTAAAATGAGTCATAAAAACCCTTTTTAACCCCTTGGAACTTATCATAGAAAACAAGATTGTAGTAGTTCAAAAATGGTCAACATTGACTAGAATTAGGGAAGATATGATGATTTGGATTAAGAGTAACATTGGAGAGGTGTTAGTTTGGATACGGGTAAGTGCACCAAGATGGTTCCCAAAAAGGGGGCTTAAGTGGCCACTTTTTTTCTAAAATCAGGAAATGCTGACCTTGGACGTGAAATTGAGGATAGTTACACTCAAAATTTTGAGATGGAAGAAAAACAAGGATCGAATTTCTTTGAGTCTACTTTCTAAACTACTAATTTATTTTGAAAATGGTTGAGATTAAGGGGTTCAGCAAAGGGATGTACACTACTTTTTGAAAAAAAAATAGACATACAAACAAAAGAAATTATGGATGAAAGCCCTCACATTGTCAGAAAGTGAAAAATTATATCGTTGGAAAGCTAAGAGAGAACTTAAAATTACCCATGTGTTTGATTTCGTCGATATTGAACCAAATGCAATCCTGATGGTGAGCACAAACCTAATTATGTGAAAAATTGTAGAATTTGCAAAAAACACGTCTCTGGTGGTTGGGAATGCCCTCCAAACCTTTGGGTTCGTATTCCAAGGCAAATACCAAAGTCAAGGCTCAAGGATTCCCAAAGCAAGATATAACGCGAGCACGTTATTTACTAGTATTCACTTTTTCTTCTATGTGGAACATTTCTAACAACAAATAACACGTTCGTGTTATTTATTCCTTTAGTTAAATGCCAGTTTTTTGAATGTTTTTTCATATGTTTGTATGTATATGTATGTTGGTGTGTCATGTATCTATGCATGCATGTATGTATGCCTATATGTATGTATTTATGCTTATGGGAGAGAGGGTGCGAGAGGGTGGGAGAGTGAGAGAGGGTGGGAGAAAGTGGGAGAGAGTGGGAGAGAGAGTGTGGGAGAGTGTGGGATAGTGGGAGATAG